>JAWMAR010000070.1:8323074-8502774 GCA_036785375.1 Leucoraja ocellata | reverse complement strand
CTGCATGGGCTTGGGTCTGCCCAGTGTCCCAACTGTTACAGGGGAACAGATCATGTACCTGGGACTTGGCACCAGGCTAAGAACAATCTTGCTGCAACGTACGCAACATTTCCTCGCTAACAATTGTCATTTCAACCGTAGTTTTAATAATTTACAACACTGGCGTAAAAACGCAGACACAATATTTTCTCTTTAAGATGCGAATACCACAAGTGTACAAATAAAGCAGTTCTTTTTGCACGATTTGATTCATAAAAATAAAAATGAAAAGCTAAGTTGCAAGCAAAGAGTTCAATGCCGCTGCAGCTTGGAATTTATAAATAAAAGTGCTTAAGGCCACAAGGTGCATTTATTCCTTCAACCCAGGCAACAAATTAATGCTAAATCAACAGCAGTAATAGACAATAACACAAATCCTGTTTGTTTCAATCGCTTTCACCAACTCGGATCGACAGGAATTCTCAGCCGTGCTCTGCTTTAGTTGTGAATTTCATCAGCTTCATCTCACGTCCCCGGCCTCAACCCTTCCCCTGCCCTGCCCGTTACTGGAAACCATAATACTTGGCCTCAAAACTCCTGTAGAGAATCAACACCCCCCCCCCCCCCCCCCCCCCCCCCATTCCTCAACGCCTGCAGTACAGGACCCGTACGCACCCAACCTCAGCTGTCAATCACACCGTCCAACTGGACAGAAGAATGTAAGCTGCACCTGATATAACCAGGTCCACGTTCTACACTGAAGGCAGCCGAAGTACCTCAACGTGACTGTCCCACTGAATTACTCCAGCTTTTTTATGTCTATCTTCGGTTTAAACCAGCGTCTGCAGCTTTTAACTGAAGACAAAGCTGAAGGTTGCTTTTGAACCAATAAGCAAGCAGCTGGAGGGGCTCAGTGGGTCGGGCAGCATCTGTGGGAGCTGTGGGAGAGGGCTAGTATAAAGAGGCAAGGGGGAGGCATGGGACAGGAGCTGGCACACAATGTGGATCCAGGTGAGGATGGGTGATGGTGAGTTAGGAGGGGAGAGATAACTGGGACACGATTGGCAGAGGAGCTCAGGGGGTACAGGTGACAGAACCCAATGGGAAAGTGGAGTGTGGGAGCAAATGGGGGGAGGTTGGTGTGGGGAGGGGGACGGGTGGGCCACAGGAGCTTGTGTGTGGGTGGGTGGTTTAGATGGGGAGGGTTGAGGTTGGGCGGAAGACACAGGAGCGTGTGTGCGTGCGGGCGGGGAGGCAGCTGTGTGGGCGAGGGTGGGATACGCGAGGGATGAACGGGTTACCCTGAAATTAGAAAAATAAGCACTGATGCAATCGGGTTGTAGACCACTCAGACAGAGCAAAGGTGTCTACCTTCGGAGTACAGGGGCTGTTCCTCTAGCTCAAACAAACAGCATTGTTGAAGTGGTGGGTGGTGGAGACAGGTCTGGGGTGGCCTTGTGTGCGCGGCACTGACCGGTAACATGCAGCTGCAGCAGGCAACACAACTGTGTGAAGTTAGTTTTGATCATGGGCGTGCTAGGGTTCGACAGCACTGAGTTGCTCCACCACAAAGACCACCGGCACCTGCACCAAGCTCAAACCTCCAATTGGACGTCACAAATCTGTGCACCATTACAAGTGTCAGCCAACTGGGGGGGGGGGGGGGGGGGGGGGGGGAGGGGTGAGCTCACCTCAGGGTGCTGTCAGACCTGACTCTTGCCCGCCCAACTAGTCCATTCTAGTGACAGTCACGTTATTGACCTCTGCATTAATCACTACCTCACGTCCGTTTCCACGCTACACAACCTCAACGATGAGTAATGCTATTCGCACATTTCACCAGAAAAATCTCAAAAGCAGGAAAACTGGGAAGTTAAAAAACAAATGTTTCCAGCATCAATTTGGCAAAGAAAAAAAACAAAAAAAAACTTCATCCAATGCATGGCACTCTCTGAAAGTTACAAAGTACAAGTTAACGTTATTTTGAGAATGAGTTTTATTAACGTAATTTTACTGTGAGATTGGAATGGCAGCTGCTCCAGTCTGCATGATTAATACATGGCACGATCCACACTGGCCAACCAACATCTGCCCAGATGTGAGACACATCATGACAACAAACTACTGACCAAGGGGGACACGGGCACTGGATCCTCAATAATTATTTTAAACAGCACAAACAAAACTAGCTGTACCATCCGGAGAAATATCATCTAACAAAAAGGAATTAGTTCTTGTGAGAAATTCTATATTATAAATTTAGAAATAAACATAAGTCTTCGACAAAAATAACTTAAATAGCTCTAATAGATTCAGTGGAACCAGCACAGTAGCTATCAATTGTTAAATAAATTAAGTTTCCAGAAAAACTCATTATAAAGATAAAAAATTACTTCCATAGTTTGCGTCATTTCACAGACCTTGCTTTGCAAGAAGGTGTTTGTATCTGGCCTGAAGCTTTGCAACTTAACTTCCCATGCACGCACTTTCAATAGATTATTTTTTAAATCAAGAACATTTGGAATAATTCAGCGGGGTCTGTGCGTTGCGATATACTTATCCAACACGCTAGGCAGCAGTGTCAGTTCAACATCGGTCGGTGCACACTCGATTAATCCAGTTCACAACAACATCAGTTCAAATTATTGACCTATGGGAGGAAACAAAGAATTAGGGGCAAGTTTATCATGTGGAGAAAGTGACAGTAACAATGTAGGAGGCGTTGTGGTTGACCATGCATGGAGTATGGCATGCTGTTTTGATCACCTCACTACAGGAAGGACTTCATTCAGCTGGAATGGGTGCAGAGAAGATTCACCAGATTACTGGGACAAGAGAGCTCAAGCCACAAGGAGAGACAAAATCCTACCAACACCCAACCCGAGAACGGTCCCGAGCTACTATCTACCTCATTGGAGACCCTCAGATTATCTTCATTCAGACTTAGAGTCACACAGCATTGAAACAGGTCCATCGGCCCAACTTGCCCACACTTGCACTGAACCTCTTTACCTGTACACTGTGAACGGTTCAATTGTAACCATGTACAGTTTTTACACTGACTGGTTAACACACAACAAATGCTTTTCACTGTACCTTGGTACACGCAACAATAAACCAAACAGGCTGGGAGCTTTTACCCTGGGAAGTGACCGTCGAGGTTTAGAGTCGTGTTTAAAGTTGCCCTAAACAAGACTGAAAAGCGAATGGCAGGGTTTATAAAGCAATGCACCTTTTGATGTGTGTTTTTAATTGTTTCCATCACTATGCAGTAAGGGGCACCATCTGGTTGGCAGCTGCTGGTCCACTGACAGGGTCACTCTTCAAGTTACTTTGCTTTCTGGAATGAAGATAAACAGGAGCATGGGTCAGCTACAGCTCCTCAAACCTGCTCTGCCCGTAACATGTACAACACAAAGTACTGCAGTAACTCAGCACAGAGTCAGAATGACAACCACTGTTATGTTTTGTCATTGCCTTGAAGAATATTTTCAGACACCACGTTGTGCAGTAGTTTTCTTTTAATAGTTCCATCCATTAAAATGGCTTCTCATTCTCACTGTTTGCGCTGTCTAGATCACAGGCCCTAACCACACCATGCACTTAATTTGCATGTTACAGCCCAGTTTCAATTGTAACAATACAACACTGACTCAAAACATCACACAGAGTCTGACAAAGGGTCCCGACCTAAACCATCACCTACCCACACCCTGCATAGATACATTTATTTGTCACATGTGGCAGTTGGCACAGTGAAATGTGATCACCATACAGCCATACAATAAAAATAAAGAACACAACACACGATAGAGTCCAACATAAAACATCCCCACACAGCAGAATCAAAAGTTTCCCACTGTGAGGGAAGGCACCAAAGTCAGTCATCTTCCTCTAATGTTCCTGATGTTCACCTGTGGCCCCCCCCCCCCCCCCCAGAGCCCACCGCAGTCGTCGCGACGGGCGGCCCGATGTTCAGGCCCAGCTTGCCGCGGTGATGGAAGTCAGACGTCGGGACTGGAGGACCTCCTCAGCCGCCTGGACATCTGAGTTGGGTACCTCATAACGGAGTCCGCGGATCCCAAAGTCCACAGGCCGCGCTGGGCGGAGATGCAAGGCTGGCGGCCCTCGGGAAGGCCCCCAGGACTCCGCGATGTTGTTCAGCGCCGCCCGCATTGGGAGCTCTCCCAAACCGCAGCTCCGAGATGTTGGAGCAGAGGCTCAACGCTTCGGAGCTCCAAACGGCGATCCAGGTAGGCATCGCCCGCTCCGCGGTGAATCCAGCTCTGCGCTGCCGCTGTAGTAGCTCTGGTCCGGATCCCGGTCCCCGGCAGGAAAGGCCCAGGTGGTAGGCCGCGAGGAGGAGGGCGAGGACGTGACTCGGAGAATAGCTACGTCCCCGCCAGGAAGAGTTTCCCCCTTACCCTACCCCCCTCTCCCACATAGAAAAGTTCCCCCAAAACAGACTTTAAACTAACTAATTTTTTTTTTAAAGATTGAAAAACAAACGGGCTGTAGGCAGAGGCTGCCATCAGTGCGGCGCCCCTAGGGAAACTAAACAATGCCCTTTGCTGCCTGACCCGCTGAGTTACTCCAGCACTCTGTGAAACGTCACCTATCCATGTTCTCCACAGATGCTGCCTGACCCGCTGAGTTACTCCAGCACTTTACAGGATGGAAAAAAGCAAATACCAAAGGGCATTGTTTAGTTTAGAGTTACAGATCGAAAACAGGCCACCATGCCCGTGCCGAACAGCAATCCCTGTACACTAGCACTATCCTACACACTAGGGACAGTTTACAATTTTACCAAAGCCAATGAAACATAGAAACATAGAAATTAGGTGCAGGAGTAGAGGCCATTCGGCCCTTCGAGCCTGCACCGCCATTCAATATGATCATGGCTGATCATCCAACTCAGTATCCCCCGTACCTGCCTTCTCTCCACATCCTCTGATCCCCTTAGCCACAAGGGCCACATCTAACTCCCTCATAAATATAGCCAATGAACTAGCCTCGACTACCCTCTGTGGCAGAGAGTTCCAGATATTCACCACTCTCTGTGTGAAAAAAGTTCTTCTCATCTCGGTTTTAAAGGATTTCCCCCTTATCCTTAAGCTGTGACCCTTGTCCTGGACTTCCCCAACATCGGGAGCAATCTTCCTGCATCTAGCCTGTCCAACCCCTTAAGAATTTTGTAAGTTTCTATAAGATCCCCTCTCAATCTCCTAAATTCTAGAGAGTATAAACCAAGTCTATCCAGTCTTTCTTCATAAGACAGTCCTGACATCCCAGGAATCAGTCGGGTGAACCTTCTCTGCACTCCCTCTATGGCAATAATGTCCTTCCTCAGATTTGGAGACCAAAACTGTACCCAATACTCCAGGTATGGTCTCACCAAGACCCTGTACAACTGCAGTAGAACCTCCCTGCTCCTATACTCAAATCCTCTTGCTATGAAAGCTAACATACCATTCGCTTTCTTCACTGCCTGCTGCACCTGTATGCCTACTTTCAATGACTGGTGTACCATGACACCCAGGTCTCGCTGCATCTCCCCTTTTCCTAGTCGGCCACCATTTGGATAATAGTCTGCTTTCCTGTTTTTGCCACCAAAATGGATAACCTCACATTTATCCACATTATACTGCATCTGCTAAACATTTGCCCACTCACCCCGCCTATCCAAGTCACCTTGCAGTCTCCTAGCATCCTCCTCACAGCTAACACTGCCCCCCAGCTTAGTGTCATCCGCAAACTTGGAGATATTGCCTTCAATTCCCTCATCCAGATCATTAATATATATTGTAAATAGCTGGGGTCCCAGCACTGAGCCTTACGGTACCCCACTAGTCACTGCCTGCCATTGTGAAAAGGACCCGTTTACTCCTACTCTTTGCTTCCTGTTTGCCAGCCAGTTCTCTATCCACATCAATACTGAACCCCCAATGCCGTGTGCTTTAAGTTTGTATACTAATCTCTTATGTGGGACCTTGTCGAAAGCCTTCTGGAAGTCCAGATACACCACATCCACTGGTTCTCCCCTATCCACGCTACTAGTTACATTCTCGAAAAATTCTATAAGATTCGTCAGACATGATTTACCTTTCGTAAATCCATGCTGACTTTGTCTAATGATTTCACCACTTTCCAAACCTACAAACCTGCACGTGTTTGGAATGTGGGATGAAACCAGAGAAAACCCACACAGGTCACGGGGAGAACATACAAACTCCATACAGACAGTACCTGTAGGCAGGATCGAACCCGGGTCACTGGCGCTGTAAGGCGGCAACTCTACCGCTGTGCCATCGTGCCACTCTATTAGCTTTAGGTCAGAGGGGCAAAGTATAAAAGATGTGTGGGGTAACTTTTTCCTTTACACACACACACCTTCACAGTGCCGGTATTGGTGGTGGAGACAGATACAAGTGTTTCAGAGACTTTTTGGTAGGCACATGGATATGCAGGGATATGGATTAAGTGCAGGGAGATAATCGATCTTGGCATCATGTTCAGCACTGGTATTATGGGCCGAAGGGCCTGTTCCTGTGTTGCCCTATGTTACTCCACGAGACATGGCCACTGAAACGTGCAATATATAAGGGCGTGACAGGTTAGATATGACAGAGTAGTAAGGAACTGCAGATGCTTATTTAAACCGAAGACAGACACAAAAAGCTGGAGTAACTCAAAGAGTCTCTAAAGAGAAGGAATGGGACACCCTTCTTCAGACTTGTTAGGGATAAGGGAAACGGGAGATATAGACGGTGGTGTGGAGAGATAAAGGACTCCAAAGATGTACAGGTGTGTAGGCTTATTGGCTTGGTAAATGTAAATATTGACCCTATGGGGTGCAGTGGGTTCCCACATAATGAGCTGTTGATCGGTGCCAGGAGTGAGAATGGACAACCAGTTCAAAGATTTCTATCTTTACATCAAATAAAGATATCAAATATTAAAAGATATTAAATCAGAAGCAGGCCCCCCAAAATTAATTATTCCGTTAACTCCCGACAGCATTTTCAGTAGAAAATAGAATCATTAAAAAAAAGGAATTGTGGGAAAATTAGGGCATAAAGAGGTATGCAGTGGGGAAAGAGGCCCTTTGGCCCACTCACCCATGCTGACCGAGATGTCTTTCCAAGTTAATCCCACCCTCCATCAAATTATACAGCATCCAGCAACTACAAAATAAATCAATGATAAATATAAAACATATCTCACCCTTTGGATTTTTTGCATAAGTAATATCCTACACCTGCACCTGCGCACGCACACGCAAACGCACACAACACGCCAATGACAATCCCTTTTAAAACAAAAAGGTGAAACACAAATGTTAGAATGGCAATTTCAGTGAGAGTTTGGACACACAGTTCAATGCTCACAATGACACAGAGTGCTTGGAGTAACTCAGCGGGTCAGGCAGCATCTGTGGAGAACATGGATAGGTGACGTTTCACAGAGTGCTGGAGTAACTCAGTGGGTCAGGCAGCATCTGTGGAGAACATGGATAGGTGACGCTTCACAGAGTGCTGGAGTAACTCAGTGGGTCAGGCAGCATCTGTGGAGAACATGGATAGGTGACGTTTCACAGAGTGCTGGAGTAACTCAGTGGGTCAGGCAGCATCTGTGGAGAACATGGATAGGTGACGTTTCACAGAGTGCTGGAGTAACTCAGCGGGTCAGGCAGCATCTGTGGAGAACATGGATAGGTGACGTTTCACAGAGTGCTGGAGTAACTCAGTGGGTCAGGCAGCATCTGTGGAGAACATGGGTAGGTGACGCACGGGGTCGAGACTTCTTCAGACTGACTGCAGGGCATTTTAACCATCATAACGGTTCCCTTCCGGCAGCTCCTACCCTCTGTGTACAAAACATGCCTCTCCTGCCCCCGAGTTTTAGACTTTCCGCTTGGAAAAAGGCTGACTATCCGCCCTATATTTTATAAATCTCTTCAAGGATCCCCCCCTCCCCCCTCACCTTACTACACTACAAGGAAAAAAAGTCCACCTATCTAGTCTTTACTTATAACTCGAGCCTTATAGTCCCAGCAACATCCTTAACAATCTAGCATCCCCTCTAGCTTAATCATATCCTTTCTGTAGCACGGGGAACAGATCTGCACACAATATTCCAGGTGCAGTCTCACCAATGTCTTACTTCTTGTATTCAATGTCCTGTCCAATGAAGTTAGCCATGTCATATACCACCTTCACCGCTCTGACAGTGGTGCCTCATTTGCAGGGAACTCTGTACTTGTCCCCTGAAGTCTCTCTGCTCTACATCACTCTCCAGGGCCATGCCATGCTTTGTGTATATGCTGCCCTCGTTAACTCTCCACCCGATCTTTGCCATGTCCTTGCTGATGGGCCCAAAGTAGCAAATAACAAGCTGTACATTTACATCAAACGCACAAAGCCCTTCCACAGTTCAAACTGATGCAAAGATGCCAAAGAAAGTCAAGCACGACACCCCCATGCTGACCAAGATGCCCCATCTACACCAGTCCCACCTGCCCACATTGGCACGTATCCCTCTAAACCTTCCCTATCCATGTACCTGCCCATTGTTGTTAGACTACCTGCCTCAACTACCACCTGTCAGCTCGTTCCATACACCAACCACCCTCTGTGCAAATTCTATTACTGTATCTCAGTACCAATACCAAAACTGTGTCAATCCTTGTACATGTTTAACATAGACGATAAAAATAGAGAACAGCATGAATTATCTGGCTTTCCAAACTTACCAACAGTCTTTCCCTTGCTCGCCCCGGCACCTGTGAAGAAAGAATAGAGGATTAAAGTTGCAATCATGGAACCCCAGCAAATGAAGAAACAAGAAAAGGTGCAGATGTTACTCAGCAGGGTCGGCGGTATCTGTGGGAAGAGGAACAGTGCTGGCTTTTTTGGATGCTGGGATTTCTAGTAAGGCAGGGAGAGAAGCAGGAGGAACTCAGTAGGCCGGGCAGTATCTGGAGAGTAAAGTGGGCAGGCGATATTTCAGACCGTACCTCCGATCTAGACTGAAGGATCTGGATCAGAAACATCAACTGCCCACAGATGCTGCCTGACCCATTCACCCAGTACTGGAGCTTCTCTCCTTTTGTTCCCACCAAAGAGTTGAGGTGCCAAAGTAATCAGAACAAACAGAGGTTCTGTTGTACACCTTTGATTGTAGGTTTAGTGGGGATGACGGTGATGAATATGGAGCTGTAGATAATGATGACGTACTTGTTCTAGCCATTCTTTACCAAATGTATTCAATGCATTTCTCCAAACATAAAAGGCCAAAACACTGATTCAATGCGTTAACTGCTGAGATCACAGCACGGAACTGCTTACACCTTGGTCACTGACCTGAAGCATGAACCATTTCTCTCTCCACACATGCAGTTTGTACTTTAGACTTTCAACATCAGCAATATTTATGTTCCAATGTGTCCATAAACAATAGCAACCACGGATCTAATTTAGAAATGTGAGCAATATTTATCTTACTCTTAAATCACAAAAGCTCAACTTTTAAAGAGTTTACAGGAGATAAGAGGAGCAAGCTACCGAGGCCAATGTTTAGTGGGAATAGCTTTTCATTGCAGATGCAGTTCTATCTCCCCGTTGGATTGCAACCTTGTCGTGGTCGGGGAGCTTGTGTGTCTCAGTGACCCCTAGAGCTATGTCAGCGGGAGGTTCGTCTCCTGTTAGGGTCTCCCCTTGGTCGAAGGGTAGAGGCAAGACGAAGAGCAATTCACTGGTCCTCCAGGCTGGGCATTTCGTAAAACAAATATGTTACGTAAACAGCAACTGAAGGAATCTACACTACTGGGCCTGATGGACCTCCAGGAGTGGAGGACCTTCGTTGCTGCCCTACATGCCAGGAGGCAGAATAGGCAGTAAGTAAGTAACTAAGCAGATGCAGTTCTAGCCTTAAATTTACCGTCCCCTCCACATTTAATGACACGCTGGCCATCCATCACATAACCATCAAAGCAGGCGAAGGTGATTTCATCATCGTTTCTATATACAGATCTAGAACCTTCTATCATGTTGACATGTTCAGAAAGCTTGGGTTGCAGGCATTTGTCATCTGATTGAAGAACAAAGCATGTGTTTTTACCAGACATCTAAAAGCAATGAAAAACATCCAGATCCATTCATGATACTGTCGACGTAACGAAAACAAAAGCTGAAGCTGACAAATGGATCCAGGAAGATTCACTCTGACAGTCACACATCAGTCATTCGTGTGAAGGAATCTCGGGCATGCCACAAGTTTGCTGGAATCTTCTAATGTCTCGACACAAAAGCCTGTCCGGTTTCCGTTCAAGTCCATAAGTTGTAGGAGCAGGATTAGGCCATTCGGCCCATCAGGTGTACTCCACCATTCAATCATGGCTGATCTATCTTTCCCTCTGGACCCCATTCTCCTGCCTTCTCGCCATAACCCCGACACCCGTACTAATCAAGAATCTGTCTACCTCTGCCCTAAACATATCCATTAATGGCCTCCACAGCCGTGAGGTAATGAATTCCACAGATTCATCACTCTCTGACTAAAGAAAATCCTCAAAAAATTCCAGAAGATTAGTCAAGCAGGATTTCCCCTTCGTAAATCCATGCTGAATCAGACCGACCCTGTTACTGCTATCCAAATGTGATGCTATTTCATCTTTTATAATCGACTCCAGCATCTTCCCCACCACCGATGTCAGGCTAACTGATCTATAATTCCCCGTTTTCACTCACTCTCCCGCCTTTCTTAAAAAGAGGGATAACATTAGCTACCCTCCAAACCACAGGAACTGATCCTGAATTTATAGAACATTGGAAAATGATCACCAATGTGTCCCGATTTCTATGGCCACTTCCTTAAGTACCCTGGGATGCAGACCATCAGGCCCTGGGGATTTATCAGCCTTCAGTCCCATCAGTCTACCCAACAACATTTCCTGCCTAATGTGGATTTCCTTCAGTTCCTCCGTCACCCCAGATCCTCTGGCCACTAGTACATCAGGAAAATTGTTTGTGACTTCCCTAGTGAAGACAGACCCAAAGTACCTGTTCAACTCGTCTGCCATTCCCTTGTTCTCGAAGGGGTCGAATGGCACACTCCTGCACATATTGTCTATTGTACTCTTAAATCACAAAAGCTCAACTTATAAAGAGTTTACAGGAGTTAAGAGGAGCAAGCCACCGAGACGCAATGGTTACTGGGAATAGCCTTTCATTGCAGATGCAGTTCTAGCCTCTAGTTTAGGAATGGTTTGCTCACCACGTTCGCAGGTGGGCGGTGGGGGATCAAATTTTCTGTCCCCTCCACATTTAATGACACTCTCTCCAACCATCACATAACCATCATTGCAGGCGAATTTGATTACATCATCGTTTCTATATACAGATTTAGATCCTTCTGTGATGCTGAGATGTTCAGAAAGCTTGGGGTTCAGGCATTTAACATCTGATTGAAGAACAAAACATGTGTTTGTGCTCGTCATGGAAAGCTTTCAAAAGTATGCAGATACATTTACAACGCTAAAATACCCTGGACAAATGCTTTTAATTTTATATTCAAAACACTTGAATATACAAACATTTTTTGTTAAACTTACAAGTTCAAAAAAGCAGCACAATACACTTACAACCTCCCTCCATACAGCTATTAAAAACTATTTTTCAAAATCTTTCAGGGGGTAAAATAATTTATTTATTGTATTTCTGAAATGCTCCAAGCTCCCCTTTGTCACAATGTTATTTACGTCTGTAGACTGGTTATTGCATGTGAACCAATCATAGTAGAAGTAGCATCACTAACCCCACCTTACTGTATGCTTCATAGAAACATAGAAATTAGGTGCAGGAGTAGGCCATTCGGCCCTTCGAGCCTGCATCGCCATACAATATGATCATGGCTGATCATCCAACTCAGTATCCCGTACCTGCCTTCTCTCCATACCCCCTGATCCCTTACCCACAAGGGCCACATCTAACTCCCTCTTAAATATAGCCAATGAACTACCCTCTGTGGCAGAGAGTTCCAGAGATTCACCACTCTGTGTGAAAAACGTTCTTCTCATCTCGGTTTTAAAGGATTTCCCCCTTATCCTTAAGCTGTGACCCCTTGTCCTGGACTTCCCTAACATCGGGAACAATCTTCCTGCATCTAGCCTGTCCAACCCCTTAAGAATTTTGTAAGTTTCTATAAGATCCCCTCTCAATCTCCTAAATTCTAGAGTGTATAAACCAAGTCTATCCAGTCTTTCTTCACAAGACAGTCCTGACATCCCAGGAATCAGTCTGGTGAACCGTCTCCGCACTCCCCTTTATGGCAATAATGTCCTTCCTCAGATTTGGAGACCAAAACTGTACACAATACTCCAGGTCATACTAACACCCACTTGCTATACTGGTCAGTCTGGGAAGCTGTAACGATGAACTAACAATCCGCTATACTATGGGTACCGATTAAGTATGATCTTGAACACCAGATTGTATAGTTTGCTTATTTACATGGTGTCAGAAGTGTCATAAGCATGTAAAGTGGACTTGTCTCTAGTCAAGGTCTCATTATTCCTGAATCTCAAGACCAGCTCGACTCTGCCCACTAGGACGATCCAATTAACACATGAGGAGTCAACTGTGCATTCACTCCATCACACAGCTGGTAAGATTCTGGATCCATCTGTTCTAATGACAATTAATAACAAGCCAGTGAAGGCCAAGCTAGATACGGGGGCCCCATGTAAATGTAATGTCTGTGCACATCTACAACACGATTAGGAATAATGAGGCCTTGACTAGAGACAAGTCCACTTTACATGCTTATGGGGAGGGGGGGGGGGGGGAGGAGGTCTTACACACAGTTCACAGTCACCCAGCTTTGTGTCATCTGCAAATTTGTTAACGTTACTTTGAATCCCTTCATCCAAATCATTGATGTATATTGTAAATAGCTGTGGTCCCAGCACCAAACCTTGCAGTACCCCACTAGTCACTGTTGCCATTCTGAAAGGGCCCGGTTAATCCCTACTCTTTGTTTCCAGTCTGCCAACCAATTTTCTATCCATGTCAGCACTCTACCCCCAATACCATGTGCCCTAATTTTTGCCCACTAATCTCATATATGGGACCTTATCAAATGCTTTCTCCAGGTACACTACATCCACTGGCTCTCCCTTTTGCATTTTCCTAGTTACATCCTCAAAATTCCAGAAGATTAGTCAAGCAGGATTTCCCCTTCGTAAATCCATACTGACTCAGACCGACCCTGTTACTGCTTTCCAAATGTGACGCTATTTCATCTTTTATAATCGACTCCAGCATCTTCCCCACCACCGATGTCAGGCTAACTGATCTATAACTCCCCGTTTTCACTCTCTCCCGCCTTTCTTAAAAAGAGGGATAACATTAGCTACCCTCCAAACCACAGGAACTGATCCTGAATTTATAGAACATTGGAAAATGATCACCAATGTGTCCATGATTTCTAGAGCCACTTCCTTAAGTACCCTGGGATGCAGACCATCAGTCCCTGGGGATTTATCAGCCTTCAGTCGCATCAGTCTACCCAACATTTCCTGCCTAATGTGGATTTCCTTCAGTTCCTCCGTCACCCCAGATCCTCTGGCCACTAGTAAATCAGGAAAATTCTTTGTGACTTCCCTAGTGAAGACGGATCCAAAGTACCTGTTCAACTCGTCTGCATTCCCTTGTTCCCCATAATAAATTCACCTGTTTCTGTCTTCAAGGTCTTAACTAATTTTGTCTTAACTATTTGTTTCCTCTTCACATACCTAAAGAAGCTTTTACTATCCTCCTTTATATTCTTGGCTAGCTTACCTTTATACATTATCTTTTCTCCCCGTATTGCCTTTTTAGTTATCTTCTGTTGCTCTTTAAAATGTTTTTCATTGCAGATGCAGTTCTAGCCTCTAGTTTAGGAATGGTTTGCTCACCACGTTCGCAGGTGGGCGGTGGGTGATCAAATTTACTGTCCCCTCCACATTTAATGACACTCTCTCCAACCATCACATAACCATCATTGCAGGCGAATTTGATTACATCATCGTTTCTATATACAGATTGAGATCCTTCTGTGATGCTGAGATGTTCAGAAAGCTTGGGGTTCGGGCATTTATCATCTGATTGAAGAATAAAACATGTGTTTATGCTCGTTATGGAAAGCTTTCAAAAGTATGCAGATACATTTACAACGCTAAAATACCCTGGACAAATGCTTTTTAATTTTATATTCAAAACACTTGAATATACAAACATTTTTTGTTAAACTTACAAGGTTCAAAAAGCAGCACAATACACTTACAACCTCCCTCCATACAGCTATTAAAAACTATTTTTCAAAATCTTTCAGGGGGTAAAATAATTTATTTATTGTATTTCTGAAATGCTCCAAGCTCCCCCTTTGTCACAATGTTATTTACGTCTGTAGACTGGTTATTGCATGTGAACCAATCATAGTAGAAGTAGCATCACTAACCCCACCTTACTGTATGCTTCATAGAAACATAGAAATTAGGTGCAGGAGTAGGCTGCATTCGGCCCTTCGAGCCTGCACTGCCATTCAATATGATCATGGCTGATCATCCAACTCAGTATCCCGTACCTGCCTTCTCTCCATACCCCCTGATCCCCTTAGCCACAAGGGCCACATCTAACTCCCTCTTAAATATAGCCAATGAACTGGCCTCAACTACCCTCTGTGGCAGAGAGTTCCAGAGATTCACCACTCTCTGTGTGAAAAAAGTTCTTCTCATCTCGGTTTTAAAGGATTCCCCCTTATCCTTAAGCTGTGACCCCTTGTCCTGGACTTCCCTAACATCGGTAACAATCTTCCTGCATCTAGCCTGTCCAACCCCTTAAAATTTTGTAAGTTTCTATAAGATCCCCTCTCAATCTCCTAAATTCTAGAGAGTATAAACCAAGTCTATCCAGTCTTTCTTCATAAGACAGTCCTGACATCCCAGGAATCAGTCTGGTGAACCGTCTCTGCACTCCCTAAATGGCAATAATGTCCTTCCTCAGATTTGGAGACCAAAACTGTACGCAATACTCCAAGTCATACTAACACGCACTTGCTATACTGGTCAGTCTGGGAAGCTGTAACGATGAACTAACAATCCGCTATACTATGGGTACCGATTAAGTATGATCTTGAACACGAGATTGTATAGTTTGCTTATTTACATGGTGTCAGAAGTGTCATAAGCATGTTTAGTGGACTTGTCTCTAGTCAAGGTCTCATTATTCCTGAATCTCAAGACCAACTCGACTCTGCCCACTAGGACGATCCAATGAACACACGAGGAGTCAACTGTGCATTCACTCCATCACACAGCTGGTAAGATTCTGGATCCTTCTGTTCTAATGACAATTAATAACAAGCCAGTGAAGGCCAAGCTAGATACGGGGGCCCATGTAAATGTAATGTCTGTGCATCATCTAAAAGTGCAAGTGAAATGATATGTCAGCAGCGATACAATGATAAAGGGCACACACAAAAATACAATAAATTTTTAACACAAACATCCACCACAGCATTCATCACTGTGGTGGAAGGCACACAATTTGGCCAGTCCTCCTCCATTTCCCCCCGTGGTCGGGACCTCAACCCTCCGCAGCCGTTGCTGCGGGCGTCCAGATGGTAAAAGGACAAGGTACAAGTCCCGATAAGTCCAGAGTCGGCTCCTCCCCACCGGAGACCGCGGCTTTTAGTTGGTGTAGGCCGCAGGCCGGCGGCCGAAGATTTAAAGTTCCCTCCACATCGCAGCCGTAAGCACCGCAGTCTGCAGGGCCGGCGGTCGAAGCTCCCCTCCAGGGGTGATGCAAGTCCATACCGGACCCGCGGTAGAAGTTGGCCGCGGGCCGGCGGTGGAAGCTTCTTCTTCCCCCCGGGTCCCCCACGAGGGATCCCGGGCTGTAGACGCCGTGCCAGCTGGAGCTGTGCAGACCGCGGACTTCAGGCTGCCGTCTGCTGCGGGCCAACGGAACGGAGCGCTCCCCTCCAGCGAGCCCCAGCTCCGTGCTGACAGTCCACGCTGCACCCGCCGCCGGAGCCCCGAGCCCCGGGCGCGTCTCCGGAAAAGGCCGCGCCGATCCTCGCTGTTAGGCCACGGGGGAGGCGACCTGGAAAAAGTCGCCTCTCCATGGAGGAGGCGGCCAAAACGGTTTCCCCCTTACCCCCCCACACCACCCCCCACACAAAACACACTAAGAAACACTAAAAACAGACTTTAAGACATACTAAAAAAATAAAAAAAGTTGAAAAGACTAACACGCTGCTGACAGGGCTGCTGCCAGTGCAGCGCCCCCACCGGTCCTGCAATTTACTGTACTTTGGCCAGAAGGTATAAAAACACGAGAATATTCTTCTGTTTATGACTGATGCAGCTCTGAACATGAAAAAAGCTGCTCGTGCTCTTAAAGGTTTACTCCCCAAAATGTTGCATTTGACATGCTTAGCTCAAGGAGTTCATAGAATTGCCAAGGACATACAACTTGTTTCCAAATGTCGATCGCCTAGTTTCCAATGTCAAGAAAATCTTTCTCAAAGCGTGAAAGTTGTTCAAGGATTCCGCTACCTTAGCCCGTTTTGACTAGGTGGGGTATTTGGCTATGCAGTACTCTACTACGCTGCAAAATTTTGAAAAGGTTAAATAAATCTGCAACAGTTTTGAAGAAGAATCTATTGCAGTCAGTGAAATCATGCAGAAAAAGTCCCTCCACCGCGATCTTGTGTTTATTGCTTCCAATTTTGCAAACTTCCCACAAGCTATCACTTCACTTGAGAAACATTAGTGAATAACTTGCAGGTTTTCAACAAAGTAACTGACTATATTCCTAAAGTTCCTGGCGATGTGGGTAATGACATACAAGGAAAAGGTGAGTGATTTTAGTTAACAAAGGCCTTGAAGAAATACAAAACATAGCTAAAGTTCTCAAAGGTGGTTGTTATGTACAAGATATCGACATGAATATAGAGTCTGTAGCTTGTTTCGGGTATGCACCAGTGACCTCAGCTGGGGTACATAGAAGTTTTTCACAACTGAAGCACATTCTGTCTGACAGACGGCACAGTTTAACACCAAATAATTTGATAAACATGCTAGTAACTATGTGCAACCAGGCAACTTTGGTCATTTAATGTAGAATACCTTTATATTATCATTTTTAACTATATTTTGGTGGTGAAAATACATGCCTTTTTATGCCAATAAATCCCCCTTTCCTGCCTTTTTTGTAATTTTATTATGCCCATTTGCATGCCCATTTCAGAGGTTTTTAGTGCCTAAACATCTTGGCTTTAGTGATGAACAAGGACCTCCAGATCTCTTTGTACTTCCCCTTTTCCCAATTTGACACCATTCAGATAATAATCTGTCTTCCTGTTCTTGCCACCAAAGTGGATAACCTCACATTTATCCACATTAACTGCATCTGCCCACTCGTCCATCTTGTCCAAGTCACCCTGCATTCTCATAGCAAGTTCCACACAGTTCAGTCACCCAGCTTTGTGTCATCTGCAAATTTGTTAACGTTACTTTGAATCCCTTCATCCAAATCATTGATTTATATTGTAAATAGCTGTGGTCCCAGCACCGAACCTTGAAGTACCCCACTAGTCACTGTTGCCATTCTGAAAGTGTCCCGTTAATCCCTATTCTTTGTTTCCAGTCTGCCAACCAATTTTCTATCCATGTCAGCACTCTACCCCCAATACCATGTGCCCTAATTTTTGCCCACTAATCTCATATGTGGGACCTTATCAAATGCTTTCTGAAAATCCAGGTACACTACATCCACTGGCTCTCCCTTGTGCATTTTCCTAGTTACATCCTCAAAATTCCAGAAGATTAGTCAAGCAGGATTTCCCCTTCGTAAATCCATACTGACTCAGACCGACCCTGTTACTGCTTTCCAAATGTGACGCTATTTCATCTTTATAATCGACTCCAGCATCTTCCCCACCACCGATGTCAGGCTAACTGATCTATAATTCCCTGTTTTCACTCACTCTCCCGCCTTTCTTAAAAGAGGGATAACATTAGCTACCCTCCAAACCACAGGAACTGATCCTGAATTTATAGAACATTGGAAAATGATCACCAATGTGTCCACGATTTCTAGAGCCACTTCCTTAAGTACCCTGGGATGCAGACCATCAGTCCCTGGGGATTTATCAGCCTTCAGTCCCATCAGTCTACCCAACAACATTTCCTGCCTAATGTGGATTTCTTTTAGTTTCTCCCGTCACCCCAGATCCTCTGGCCACTAGTACATCAGGAAAATTCTTTGTGACTTCCCTAGTGAAGACAGATCCAAAGTACCTGTTCAACTCGTCTGCCATTCCCTTGTTCCCCATAATAAATTCACCTGTTTCTGTCGTCAAGGTCTTAACTAATTTTGTCTTACCTATTTTTTTCCTCTTCACATACCTAAAGAAGCTTTTACTATCCTCCTTTATATTCTTGGCTAGCTTACCTTTATACATTATCTTTTCTCCCCGTATTGCCTTTTTAGTTATCTTCTGTTGCTCTTTAAAATGTTCCCAATCCTCTGGCTTCCGGCTCAGCTTTGCTTTGCCTCGTCTCTTTTATTTCTATACTGTCCTCTACTTCTCTTGTTAGCCACAGGTGCCCCTTATTCCCCTTAGAATCTCCCTTCCTCTTTAGAAGAAAGATTGCTCACATTTCTAAATGAGATCCATGGTTGCTATTGTTTACAGACACAATGGAAAGTAAATATTGCCGATGTTGAAAGTCTAAAGTACAAACGGAATGTGTGGCGAGAGAAATCGTTCATGTTTCAGGTCCAAGATGTAGGCAGTACCATGCCACACGGATCGGTGCTGTGATCTCAGTGGTTAACGCATTGTATCAGTGAATGGCGGTGCTGGCCCGAAGGGGTCGAATGGCACACTCCTGCACATATTGTCTATTGTACTCTTAAATCACAAAAGCTCAACTTTTAAAGAGTTTACAGGAGTTAAGAGGAGCAAGCCACCGAGACGCAATGGTTACTGGGAATAGCCTTTCATTGCAGATGCAGTTCTAGCCTCTAGTTTAGGAATGGTTTACTCACCACGTTCGCAGGTGGGCGGTGGGTGATCAAATTTTCTGTCCCCTCCACATTTAATGACACTCTCTCCAACCATCACATAACCATCATTGCAGGCGAATTTGATTACATCATCGTTTCTATATACAGATTTAGATCCTTCTGTGATGCTGAGATGTTCAGAAAGCTTGGGGGTTCGGGCATTTATCATCTGATTGAAGAATAAAACATGTGTTTATGCTCGTTATGGAAAGCTTTCAAAAGCATGCAGATACATTTACAACGCTAAAATACCCTGGACAAATGCTTTTTAATTTTATATTCAAAACACTTGAATATACAAACATTTTTTGTTAAACTTACATGGTTCAACAAAGCAGCACAATACACTTACAACCTCCCTCCATACAGCTATTAAAAACTATTTTTCAAAATCTTTCAGGGGTAAAATAATTTAGTTATTGTATTTCTGAAATGCTCCAAGCTCCCCCTTTGTCACAATGTTATTGCCAAATTGGACATTCCACCTTTTCCCATGTGAGGATTCATTTACAAGGTCTTTGCCCACTCAGTTTTCAATTATTTTTGTCGCGAAAGCATCGTAAATTAGATCAGGAGATTGCCTTGCAGCTCTTTTGCCCATTCAATAGGATCCCAGTGACAAATTTAGTTACTGTATTATCACTTCATTCAGCACAGGGAGGTTGTGGGGAAAGCACGTGCGAACTCCACACAGGCAGCACGCATGTGTGAACTCTGCCTCCCAACAAATAATTTTCCTATCAAATTTTGCAACTATGCTTTCACTTTTAGTTTAGATTTAGCTCTTCGGGCCAAAGGAACCAAGGGATATCGGGAAAAGCAGGAAGGGCGTACTGATTTTAGATGATCAACCACGGCAGCACTGGCCTGAAGGACAGAATGGCCTACTCCTGCACGTATTTTGCTATTTTGCTCCATTCAGACAAAACAAAATGTAAAAAGCCGAATGCCGCACAGTTCAGTACAGGAACAGGCCCCTCAGCCCACAATAGTCATACAGCATGAAAAATGGTCCTTTGGTGCAACACCCATGCTTACCAAGATGCCCCATCTATGCTCGTCCCGCCTGCCCATTCTTGGTCCATATCTCTCAAACCTTTCCCATCTATGTACCTAACCAAATGTCTTTTAAATGAAGCAATGATGCCAAGACCAACTTTTATCTGCCTGCAATTAATCCATGTCATACATGTATAATCCATGTGCCTATCAGAGTCCCTTAAACACCACGATTGCATCTGCCTCCACCGCCACCCCAGCAGCACACGCCCCCCCTCCCCCAACACACCGCCAACTGCAACCTCCCCCCCCACACCACCACCAGCAGCACACCCCCTCCCCCCCACACACTATCTCCAGCAGCACCCCACCCCCCCCCCACACGCCACCCCCAGCAGCACACGCCCCCCCTCCCCCAACACACCGCCAACTGCACTACCCCCCACTAGCAGCACACCCCCCCCCCCACACACTACCCCCAGCAGCACCACCCCCACACACCGCCAACCGCACTACCCCCACTAGCAGCACACCCCCCCCCACACTATCCCCAGCAGCACCACCCCCCCCCCCCCGCCACCAGCAGCACCACCCCAACACACCGCCAACCGCACTACCCCCCACCCCCACACACTATCCCCAGCAGCACCCCCCTCCCCCCCCCCCGCCACCAGCAGCACACTCCCCCGACACACGCCAACAGCACTACCCCCACTAACAGCACACCACCCCCCACACACTATCCCCAGCAACACCACCCCGCCACCAGCAGCACACGCCCCCCCCTCCCCCAACACACCGCCAACCGCACTACCCCCCCCCCCCCCCACACACTATCCCCAGCAGCACACTCCCCCAACACCGCCAACAGCAACCTCCCCCCCACACCACCACCAGCAGCACACCCCCCTCCCCCCCCCACACACTATCTCCAGCAGCACCCCACCCCCCCCCACACGCCACCCCCAGCAGCACGCACCACCTCTGTGCAAAACAAACTGCTCCACACATCTCCTTTAAACTTGGCTATTCTCGCTTGAAAGCTGTAGCATTTTCCTCCTGGGATAAAGGTTCTGACTGACCGTCTGTCGTCCCTATTCCTCAATTTTATATTCTTTAATCAGGTCTCCCCACAACCACTGGCATTCCAGAGAGAGCAATCCAAGGCTGCCCGCTCCATAAATGAAGCACCATTCTTACAATCCTCTCTACACCCATTCCAAAGCCTCCACATCCTTCCTGCAATTATGCAATAAGGCTGCATTATGATTTCCTTGCACGCAGTACCCTGACCGAGGAGAGCAAGCATACCACACGCCTTCTTTACCAGTTTCTAATTGTGCTGCCACTTTCAGGGAGTTATGGACCTGGACTCCAAGATCCCTCTACACATCGACAGTCTAAGAGTCTTGCTATTAATTGTTCTGCCATAGTGCAACACCTCACACTATAGTTGATCTACATCCCACTGTATACTTTGACAGCCTTCCTCACAATCTGCAACTCCAGTACTTTGTGTATCATCTGCAAACTTACTATCCAACTCATCTACTTTTATGTAGAAGGAGAGACAAGTCTGAAGAAGAGTCTCGACCTGAAACGTTGCCTTTTTCCTTCGCTCCATAGATGACGCCTCACCCGCCGAGTTTCTTCAGCATTTTTGTCCACCTTACATTTATGGAGAAGTCATTTATATGCATCACAATCAAACACAGGTCCCGGCAGAACTCCACAGACCTCCAGCCTGAATATCGCAGAACCCTCAGTCGTCCATCAGTAGGCATTTCTGAATCTTGAATAGCACCCTGAAACATTGACTATTTCTCTCTCCATACATGCATTATAGATTTCTAACTCTGCATTCCCCCCCCCCCCCACCACCCCCACTTGTTTTTAAATGCATCCATAAACCATGGCAGTGATGGATGTTATTTGGTGACATGACCAGTATTTCTTTCACAATAGAAAGCGTTTCTAGGAGTGAAGGAGTAAACCATGTAAACACGATGTTTATTCGGAATTGCCCACCAGCAAAGATCTTAGAGCAGATGGCGGAACAAGATGGCGGGGACTGGTCGCTAAAATGGGCCCTATAATCACCCATGAATCCGCCCATGAGCGTACTACACGTTTGCTCTGCTCTAAGATCTTTGCCCACCAGTGCAGATCCAACTCCACCCTGTAGTGTAGGATTGGTCCACTCACCTAATTGGCAGGTGGGCGGTGCGGGTACAAATGTATTATTCTCGCCACATTTAATGACGCGCTTTCCCTTCATCACATAACCTTCTTCACAGCGGAAGGTGATTTCATGACCGTACACATATACATCAGCAAATCCTCCTATCATGCGGCCATGTGCAGGAGTCTTGGGATTCGGACATTTTACATCTGATAAGGAAACAAACATTTGTTATACTGAGCATCTTAAAGCATTCAAATGCATGCAGACCCATTTATGACATTAAAATAAAGAGAACAGAAAGATATATTTGTTTTTAATTAATTTTGGTCAAAATACTTAAATGTACATAAATATTTCGATAAACTAGAACAGTTCAAAGGGCAGCAAATGATATTTTCCAAGTCCCAACTGCAGGTGCTGACTGAGTGCAACTAATGTGAAACGTTATGGTCGGTCTTGTCTCTCTCTACACCTTTCACCGGTCAACCATGTAAAATTGGGTGAGGAGGAATGGTTTCATTTTCCCCATGACTGGAAGGCAGAACATCAACACATCACGTCTGAAAATTATTTATTTCCACCGATGCCTGATCGGCTGGGTGTTCCCAGCATTTTGTTTCACGTTTCCAGCATTTGCAGCTCATATTTCTGGTGGGCAGCAGATCATAAGCCAACCACAACTACACGAAAGATTGTAAAAAGCGGGGAACACTGCCAGTCCGCCACAGGTACTACCCTCCCCATCGAAGGGATCGACAAGAGTCGCTGCCTCAATCCCACACTATCAATGCCAGCCAGTCATTGCTGTCTGACATGAAGAATATTTCTACCACTTGCCATTCACGTCTGATATCCAACGTGTTATTTTGCTTATTCTTACTACATTCAGCCCAAATCCATTGTCAATTGCCTTGCCTCCACCATTTCTCTCACCTCCAACTCTTTCTCTTCTAGCCAGTTTATCTTTAAGACTTTCCAATTCTGATGAAGCCATCAACCTGAAATGCTGACATTCCCTCCGATGCCTTGCTGAGCATTTGGGTATTTTCTGTTTTTACCTCGGAGAGATTGCCATCTTTAACAGTATTTCTACCCCTACAACCCAAGAATAAGAGCTAGGCCATTTAGAACTGAGATGAGGGAAAACGTTTTCACACAGAGTTGTGAATTTGTGGGATTCTCTGCCTGTGGAGGCCCATTCACTAGATGCATTCAAAAGAGAGTTAGAACTCTTAGGGTTAGCGGAATCAAGGGATATGGGAAGAAAACAGGAACGGGGTACTGATTGTAGATGATCAGTCATGATCACATCGAATGGTGCTCCTACACATATTGTCTATGTATCTATGTAACCAACAAGCTAGTAAACCTACAACCAGGCTCTGAACTATAGACAGGGGCATAATGTTTGATATCACATTATTATTGCTTGCGTGTGTGAGAGATATATATATCCTGTGAGTTACTCCAGTATTCTGTATGTATATTTACACACAGACACACATATACACACACACACACATAAACATACTCTATTATTTTGAAGATAGGCACAAAATGCTGTAGTCATTCAGCAGAACAAGCAGCATTTCTGGATGGAAGGAATGTGACATTTTGGGTCGAGAGCCTTCAGGCAGGGGAGAGGGACACAGATATTGAAGGGCAAGTTGTGAAAACAAGATATTAAAGGAGACATGAGTATCGACTTCTCCAATTTCAAGTGATCCTTGTTTCCCCTCTCCATCCCAGTCCCCCCTGACCAGTCTGACTGTCTTCCTAATTAAATGTTATCTTGGTTTGCTGTTGTTGTCACCTTCCCCTGGCTAACAATGATCTATTCTACATTTTCCATGATCTCCGTCCCCTTTGATGGCTCGTTTTTACCCCTTACCCTTCCACATCTCCGTGCCTCCCACTCCCCTGACTCTCAGTCTGAAGTAGGGTCTCGATCCAAATGACCACCCATTCCTTCTATCCAGAGATGCTGCCTGACCCGCTATGTTACTCCTGCATTTTGTGTCTATCTTCAGCGTAAATCAGCAAATGCAGTTCCTTCCTAAAATATTTATTTTGTTGTTTACTATGGGTTTCACAAAGTACTATGATTACATGTTTTTTGTGCTGCTGCAGGTAAGAATTTCATCGTTCTGTTTCGGAACATACAACTCTCGACTGATTTATTTAAAAATTAAAACAAATAGTAGTTTGGGGAAAGACTTGTTTTGAGGGATGTTAGATTTACAAGAACTAAAAAAGGAAGAATATTGTTGTAAGATGTAAAGAAACGTACACATTTCACACATTATAAAACCATTAAACACGTGTTTTAACTAGCACCTATAACACATTTAATATTTCAAGTTCACACTTCTGCACAGTCAGCTGTTAATAAAATTGTATGATGGTTTTCAGACTTTCCCAGCCCATGACATTGTCCCTTCTCCACAGATGCTGCCCGACCCACTGAGTTCCTCCAGCACTTCTTGTTTTTAATGAAATAAGAGTCTGACTATGTGCAGAAGTGTGAACTTGAAATATTAAATGTGTTACAAGTGCTAATTAAAGCACACTTTGCTTCAGTACAAACGTACCTTTGCACTCCGGAGCCGCTCCACTCCACTCTCCAGCAGCTTCACAAGTGATGGAGCTTGGACCAATCAATGAATAGCCAGCATTGCATGAAAACTCAGCCAGCATTCCATAACCCCAGAAATCTTCCCCACTTGGTGTGCGTGGCGACTTCCCATTTTCAATCGCTGGAAGGTCAGAGCACTTCACAGCTGGCGAGAGAAGCATTTTCATTAATGTCCACAATTGATCCAGCATTAACTTCATGATTAAAATCTGCATCACCTTACTGACAGTTTATGGCAGAGCAGGTCCATAAAACCCAGTCAATTTCAGATTCAGATTCAAACTTTATTGTCATTGTGCAGTGTACAGTACAGAGACAACAAAATGTAGTTAGCATCTCCCTAGAAGAGCGACATAGAATATGAGCAATAAATACATATATTTACGTGCAGTTATAGTAGTGCAATTATTATTTTTTTCCTGGTGGGAGGAGTGTCCGGGGGAGAGTGACTGGCAATCACCGAGGTACTGTGTAACAGCCGCAGGGAAGAAGCTGTTCCTGGACCTGCTGGTCCGGCAACGGAGAGACCTGTAGCATCTCCTGGATAGTAGGAGGGTAAACAGTCTGTGGTTGGGGTGAGAGCAGTCCTTGGCGATGCTGAGCGCCCTTCGCAGACAACGCTTGCTTTGGACAGACTTAATGGAGGGGAGTGAGGAACCGGTGATGCGTTGGGCAATTTTCACCACCCTCTGCAGTGTTTTCCGGTCAGAGACAGAGCAGTTGCCATACCATACTGTGATACAGTTGGTAAGGATGCTCTTGATGGTACAGCGGTAGAAGTTCACCAGAATCTGAGGAGACAGATGGACCCTCTTTAGCCTCCTCAGGAAGAAGACACTGGTGAGCCTTCTTGATCAAAGTTGAGGTAGTGTGGGTCCAAGAGAGGTCATCGGAGATGTTGACTCCCAGGAACCTGAAGCTGGAAACACGTTCCACCTCCGTCCCGTTAATGTGGATGGGGGTGTGCGTGTCGCCCCTAGACTTTCTGAAGTCTACAATGAGCTCCTTGGTCTTCTTGGAGTTAAGGGCCAGGTTGTTGTCAGCGCACCATGCTGCTAAGTGCTGGACCTCCTCCCTGTAAGCCGACTCATCGTTGTTGCTGATGAGGCCAATCACCGTTGTATCATCTGCATACTTGATGATGGTGTTAGTACCATGTACAGGTGTGCAGTCATGGGAGTAGAGGAGGGGGCTCAGCACACAGCCCTGTGGAACACCGGTGTTCAGGGTGAGGGTTGAAGGGGTGTGCTTGTCTAAAACCTCACAGACTGGGGTCTGTTGGTTAGAAAGTCCAGTATCCAGTTGCAGAGGGAGGGGTCGATGCCCAAGTTACCGAGTTTGGTGATCAGTTTACAGGGTATAATGGTGTTGAATGCTGAGCTGTAATCGATGAACAGCATTCTTACGTAAGTGTCTCTGTTGTCGAGGTGGGAGAGGGCAGAGTGAAGTGCTGTTGAGATGGCATCCTCCGTACTCCTGTTCTTGCGGTAGGCAAACCGATAGGGATCCAGTGTGGGGGGTAGGCAGCTTTTGAGGTGTGCCAGGACCAGCCTCTCGAAGTACTTGATGATGATGGGGGTAAGTGCAACTGGGCGGAAGTCGTTGAGGCTTGCCGCAGTGGAGTGTTTTGGCACTGGCACGATGGAGGTGGTTTTAAGGCACGTGGGGACAACTGCTTGGGCAAGTGACAGGTTGAAGATGTCAGTCCAGACGTCTGTCAGCTGCGCAGCACAGGCCCTGAGGACGCGCCCGGGGATGCCGTCAGGGCCAGCAGCTTTACATGCATTAGTCCTACTCAGTGCCACGTATACGTCGTAGGGGGTGAGTGTGAGGGGTTGGTGATCAGCAGGGAGCACAGCCTTGATGGCTGTCTCTAGATTGTCCCTGTCGAAGCGGCCATAAAAGTGGTTAAGCTCCTCAAGGAAGGAGGCGTCGCTGGATGTGGGGGTGGTGTTGGTGGGTCTATTGTCCGTGATGGCCTGGATGCCTTGCCACATGCGTCGGGGGTCGGAGTTGTTGTTGAAGTGCACCTCAATCCTGAGCTTATGGCAGTGCTTGGCCTTCCTGATGCCCCTCTTCAGGTTAGCCCTGGATGAGCTGTAGGCTCGAGCATCGCCTGACCTGAAAGCGCTGTCCCGTGCTTTCAGCAGTGGCCTGACCTCGCTGTTCATCCATGGCTTCTGATTCGGGTATATGGTCACCTGTTTGAGGGAGGTGACACTATTGATGGTGGAGTTTATAAAGTCCAGAACAGAGGATGTGTAGGAATCAATGTCCGTTTGGGAGTCAAGGGTGGCCTGGGCTGCAAACGCCTTCCAGTCAGTGTTTCCAAAACAATACTGAAGTGTGGAGTCCGCCTCCTCTGACCAGACTTTAACTGTCCTCACAGTGGGTTTAACCCGTCTGATGAGTGGGGAGTACTTTGGGAGCAGGAACAATGAGAGGTGATCAGTCTGAAGAAAGGTCTCGACCCAAAACGTCATCCAATCCTTCTTTCCAGAAATGCTGCCCATCCTGCTGAGCTCCTCCAGCATTTTGTGTCTATCTTCGATTTAAACCAGCATCTGCAATTCTTTCCTACACAACCTCCTCCTCCCCTCTGCACATGCAACCAGTGTTGACCAAGTCCAATCACCTATCATAAACCAGGAACTCAATGACTGAAACCAAGACCCAGGGATAGGCAGAGGGGCCTTCGGATAAAAAAGTGAAAAGGGACCCACCAATATCCAGTGTTCCACCCCTAATCTACAAACATGCATTGAAAGCAAGCCAGTGCCCGACGGCATGGGAAGCAGCTGGAAGGGAATGCAGAATTATCTAACGATTTGTGCTTCCAACTCAACTATCAAGGAGTTTCAAGGCCCACAGTCCAACAGAACTAAGAAGAGAATTTGGGCAGCATGGTGGCGCAGTGGTAGAGCTGTTGCCTCACAGCGCCAGAAACCCGGGTTTCATCCTGTCTGTGTGTGCTGTCTGTACGGAGTTCGCACGTTCCCCCAGTGACTGCCGTAAGCTTTCATCAGGATCTCCGGATTCCTCCCACACTCCAAAGCCTGATATGCAATGTCAATTACACACAAACTGCAGAAAGCAATAAAAGGCCATTTAAGACTAATCTGCCCACATATGATCCGTACCCCATTCCCTGCGTATAACACCGACTGTACAAAAGCTTTTTTAAACATCACTATTGTATCTGCCTCCACCACCACCCCGTCAAAATGATCCAGGCCCACGTCAATCCGAGTAAAACAAAATCTTGCCCCGTAAATCTCCCTTAAACTTCGCCCCTCTCACCCTAAAACTATGCCTCTAGTCTTTGACATGTCACACAAGTTATAGTAGAATTAGGCCATTCAGCCCATCAAATCTATTCCACCATTCAATCATGGCTGATCTCTGCCACCTAATCCCATTTTCCTGCCTTCTCCCCATAACCCATGACACCCGTTCTAATCAAGAACTTATCTATCTCTGCCTTAAAAATTTCCACCAATTGGCCTCCACAGCAGTGGAAATTTGTGGCACTGAGTTTCACAAATTAACTACTCTCTGACTAAAGAAGTTTGTCATCTCCTTTTTAAAAGAGCACCCTGAACAAAGGGGACTATGAAGGCACGAGAGGGGAGCTGGCCAAGGTAGACTGGAAAGGGATCCTAGCAGGAATGTCGGTGGAACAGCAATAGCCGGAATTTATCGGCATAATCCGGAAGATGCAGGATCATTTCATTCCAAAAAGGATGAAAGATTCTAAGGCGAGTAGGAGGCAACCGTGGCTGACAAGAGAAGTTAGGGATAGAATTAAATGAAAAGAAAAGATGTATAACACAGCAAAGAGTAGCCGGAAGCCAGAGGATTGGGAAACTTTCATAGGACAACAAAAGGAAACAAAACGGGCAATACGGGCTGAAAAGATGAAGTACGAAGGGAAGCTGGCCAGGAATATAAAGGAGGACAGTAAAAGCTTCTTTAGATATATTAAGGGAAAAAGAGGAGTAAAGTCAAATGTGGGTCCTTTGAAGGCAGGCACGGGTGAAATTATTATGAGCAAGGAAATGGCAGAAGAGTTGGATAGGTACTTTGGATCTGTCTTCACTAAGGAAGACACAAACAATCTCCCAGATGTACTGGAGGACAGAGGATCTAAGGGGGTAGAGGAACTGAAATTTTCATTAGGCGAGAAATAGTATTGGGTAGGCTAATGGGACTGAAGGATAATAAATCCCCTGGGCCTGATGGTCTGCATCCCAGGGTCCTCAAGGAGGTGGCTCTAGAAATAGTGGACGCATTGGTGATCATTTTCCAATGTTCAATAGATTCAGGATCAGTTCCTGTGGATTGGAGGATAGCTAATGTTATCCTACTTTTCAAGAAAGGAGCGAGAGAGAAAATGGGGAATTACAGACCAGTTAGCCTGACTTCGATGGTGGGAAAGATGCTGGAGTCAATTATTAAAGAGGTAATAATGGGGCATTTGGATAGCAGTAAAAGGATTAGTCCAAGTTAACATGGATGTATGAAAGGGACATCATGCTTGACCAATCTTCTGGAATTTTTTGAGGATGTGACAAGTAAAATGGATGAAGGGGTGCCAGTGGATGTAGTGGATCTAGACTTTCAGAAAGCCTTTGATAAGGTCCCACACATGGGACTGGTGACTAAAATTGGAGCACATGGTATTGGGTGTTGACATGGATAGAAAATTGGTTGGCAGACTGGAAGCAAGGAGTAGGAGTGAACGGGTCCTTTTTAGAATGGCAGGCAGTGGCGAGTGGAGTGCCGCAAGGCTCGGTGTTGGGGCCGCAACTGTTTACCATATTTATTAATGATTTGGAAGAGGGAATTAGGAGCAACACTAGTAAGTTTGCGGATGACACAAAGCTGGGTGGCAGTGTGAGCTGTGAAGAGGATGTTAGGAGGTTGCAGGGTTACCTGGACAGGTTGAGTGAGTGGGCAGATGCGTGGCAAATGCAGTATAATATAGATAAATATGAGGTTATCCACTTTGGCGGCAAAAACAAGGGGGCAGATTATTATCTCAATGGGGTTAGGTTAGGTTAGGGGGAGGTGCAACGAGACCTGGGCGTCCTTGTACACCGGTCACTGAAAGTTGGCTTACAGGTACAGCAGGCAGTGAAGAAAGCTAATGGAATGTTGGCCTTCATAACAGGAAGATTCCAGTATAGGAGTAAAGAGGTTCTTCTGCAGTTGTATAGGGCTCTGGTAAGACCACATATGGAGTATTGTGTACAGTTTTGGTCTCCTAATTTGAGGAAGGACATCCTTGTGATTGAGGCAGTGCAGTGATTTGGCCTCCACTGCCCTCTGTGGCAGGGAATTCCTCAAATTCACAACTCTCTGGGTGAAAATATTTTTTCTCACCTCAGTCTTAAATGGCCTCCCCTTTATTCTAAATGTGGCACCTGGTTATAATTTTTACGAGATTGATCCCTGGGATGGCGGGACTGTCATATGAGGAAAGATTGAAAAGACTAGGCTTGTATTCACTGGAGAAGGATGAGGGGGAACTTATAGAAACATAAAAATTATAAAAGGACTGGACAAGCTAGATGCAGGAAAAATGTTCCCAATGTTGGGCGAGTCCACAACCAGGGGCCACAGTCTTAGAATAAAGGGGAGGTCATTTAAGACTGAGGTGAGAAAAAACCTTTTCAACCAGAGAGTTGCGAATTTATGGAATTCTCTGCCACAGAGGGCAGTGGAGGCCAAGTCACTGGATGGATTTAAGAGAGAGTTGGATAGAGCTCTAGGGGCTAGTGGAGTCTAGGGATATGGGGAGAAGGCAGGCACGGGTTATTGATAGGGGACGATCAGCCATGATCACAATGAATGGCGGTGCTGGCTCGAATGGCCAAATGGCCTCCTCCTGCACCTATTTTCTATGTTTCTATGTTAATCCGGAGGCCATGACTTCTGGTCCTAGACTACCAGTGGGGGAAAAGGGTCTGAATATCTACCCTAAAGTAGAATCCGTACTGAGCAGAACGTGAGCAACTAAGGCAGCCGGTAACAGAATATTGAGCACTCCAGAGAAAATCCAAAAGAGGGAATGAAAGCAGTCATAACAGAAAGACAGCAAAAAATGCCTTACCTTCACATGTTGGGACCTGGCCACTCCACCCTTGAACCTCACAATTTCGAGTGGCCCTCCCCACCAATTGGTATCTAAAAAGGCAACAAAGAAAGCATTCATATCACAGCAACCTTAAAGACATCCAGTATTCAGCATTTAGCAACTATGATCTAGCATTTCAACATAAATCCCAGTTCCATATATTTTCAAATAGGTATTGGTTGTGTACCACAAAGATCCAATACTGCATCAGTACACTCTATTGGCAAAAATGCATAGGTGGCACAGTGGTAGAGTTGCTGCCTCACGGCACCAGAGACCCGGGTTTGATCCTGACTATGGGTGATGTCTGTACAGAGTTTGTATGTTCTCGCCGTGACCGCTTGGGATTACTCCGGATGCTCCGGTTTCCTCCCACACTCCAAAGATGTACACGTTTGTAGGTTAATTGGCTTCTGTAAATTGTAAATTTTTCACCCAGAGAGTTGTGAAACATCCCCAAAATGCCAAGATGCTCCTGGTTTCCAGTTCTGTGGCACATGCCTGCATGTAGAAAGGACTGGAAGATTATTGCACATCTTTTGAGCCTCCAGCTTCATATCCCTCAGGACTTAATGTAATCAAGATAGTTAGATTTAGCTCTTAGGGCTAACAGGATCAAGGGATATGGGGAGAAAGCAGGAACAGGGTACTGATTTTGATCAGCCATGATCATATTGAATGGCAGTGCTGGCTCGAAGGGCCGAATGGCCTACTCCTGCACCTATTTTCTAGGTTTCACCCGAGCCACCCATAATGACGCAAGACCATCTCTTCAACAAGTGGCTGATGATGGCATGGCACACTGATATAACGACTTGGAAATTAAAATGAACAAAACCACTTTTCTATGAAACAAATACGCGAATACTTACCCAGCATCACAAGTAAATGTAACGGTACTGCCAAACGTATTGCTGGTGCTCGTGGCTTTCCCATTCAGAATTTCCCCAGGACTCCCACACGACCTTACTGTGTAAAATAAAAGGGTAGGAATGTTATCACTCCTCAAGGCTCCCCTGATAGAGCCGGCGTCTCGCGGCGCAGAGACCTCGGTTCAATCCTGGCCTCGGGTGCTGTCTGCGTGGAGTTTACACATTCTCTGAACTGCATGGTTTCCTTCCCACATCCCAAGCATGCAGGTTTGTAGGTTAATCGGACCTCTGTAAAATGCCCCTGGCATGTAGGGTGTGGATATTGTTTTTAAATGATAACACGGAACTGGTGTGAATGGTTGACCGATGGTCTCAATGGGCTGAAGGCTCAGTTTCCAAGCTGTATATTTCAATGAAAAAAAAACGCTCTCAATACAATTAATTGAAAGAAAAGCAAAAAAAATAATAAGTGGGGAAATTGTAACTGTAGTTTATTTTCAACGGCGAGCAAGTAAACACAACGGCGAGCAAAGACTTAAACATAGCAGGTATGAGTGGTGCCCTGTACATCAGTCGATATTGTAAATGCAGGCACTTGGCCCAGAATTAAGAGCGGAGGAACCCGAGCAGGAATTTCTGACTAATGAGGAGCATTTGTCAGCACTGGCTGTACTCAGCCTGTACTCGCTGGAGTTCAGAAGGACGAGGGGGCCCTCGTTGAAACATCGATTAGTGAAAGGCCTGGATAGAGTGGATCTGGAGAAGATGTTTCCACTAGTGGGAGAGTCGAGGACCAGAGGTTACAGCCTCAGAATTAAAGGACGTTTCTGTAGGAAGGAGATGAGGAGGCATTTCTTTAGTCACAGAGTGTTGAATCTATGGAAATTATTGACTGTTTTTTAAGGCAGAGGTAGATAGATTCTTGAATGCCAGATGTTATGAGGGAAGGCAGGAGAATGGGGTGAGGAGCGAAAGATAGATCAGCCATGATTGAATGGCAGAGTTGACTTGATGGACCAAATGGCCTAATTCTGCTCCTATCACTTATGAACATAACTAAAGTTAGATCAGCAGGTATTCACATTTCCAACAGGGTTGGAAACTCATTGGAGATCTGCACAGAGCAGTTCCTCACATCCTTATAACTAGAGCCAGGATGTTTAGGCACTAAAAAAAACTGAAATAGGCAGGCAAAAAAGGCAAAATAAAATTATAAAAAAGGCACAGAAAGGGCATTTATTGACAAAAAATGGCATAAAAGCGTGTATTTCTACCACCAAAATATGATTACAGATGATAATAAAGGTATTCTACATTAAATGACCAAAGTTGCTTGGTTGCACATAATTACTAGCATTTTTATCAAATTATCTGGTGTTAAATTATGCTGTCAGACAGAATGTGCTTCCGTTGTGAGAAACCTTTTTCTACCTCAGCTGAGGTCACTGGTGCATACCAGAAACAAGCTACTGACTCTATATTCAACTAACTTCATTTCTGGATATAGACACAAAATGGTGAAGTAATTCAGCGAGACAGGCAGTATCTCTGGGGAGAAGGTATGGGTGACATTTTGGGCTGACTGTTCAGGGATGCTGCCTGTTTCTCCGAGTTACTCCAACATTATGTGTCGATCTTCAGTGTAAACCAGCATCTGCAGTTCCTTCCTACTCCTTGCTGGAGGTGATGGGGCTGTAAGTAGATGGAAGTATCACATACTTACACTGACACCTGGCCTGAAGTTCTCCCCAGACGTTGCCATTACAAGTAATGGAAAATCTGCTTCCTGAGACCATAACGTAACCTGGTATACAGCGGTAACGCACCGTGCTTCCACTTTCAAACGTAGACGTTGAAATAAATTCATCCTCCAGCATGCCATTTTCCAAGGCTGGAGGCTTGTTGCAGTCACCTTAACAAAAAGAAAATAAGTCCATTTAATCAGTCGTCACGGTACATTCATACCGGGAAGACTTAAAGTTGCTGACATGAGAAGTGACAGATCGTGTGTCCTGGAGCAATAGTGGGAGTCGAATTTGGGATTGGAATCGACAAGCCTGCCCACCGTTGCACCCCAAAGAACGTGCTGGCTACTGATGCAGATGGGAATTCTAAGACAGACAACTAACTGTGGAAAGGTAAACAAAACTGACACTGACTACCTGAACCACAGTGGCCAAGAGGCAACAGACTCAACAAACACAAAATCCAATGACCAGATCGCCAGGCCAAGGTTCACATAAAAACAACAAATATTGCAACACAGGAGCAAGTTTCTCTTCTCACTCTTCAAGTTCAAGTTACATTTATTGTCACATGCACCAATTGGTGCAGTGAAATTTGAGTTACCATTGAGCCACACAAATAAAATAAAATGGGAAACGGTTCCCCCCCCCCCCACATAAAAAAGACTAAAAGACCTCCAAAGACATTCTTTTTGAGACTAAAAATAACAAAAAGGGTGAAAGGACGGACAGCTACTGGCGAGGCTGCCACACGCGATTATGAGCAGTCACTGGATCTTCCATTCCTCGTTGCTATATTATTAGCACGCAATATTCCCCATATCCTGAGATAGGATCCTTGTCCCCAATGAGTAATTACGGAATCAGGCAGAATAGAAATGCTGCATTTGGTCCACTTCACCCATGACATCCCTTGTGACCGTCCACGATGACCATCTAAACATTAGTCCTGTATCCCTCTGTGCCTTTCCTAACCAAATGCCTTTTAAATGTTGAAATTGTGCCTACCTCCACCACCTCATCTGGCTGAAGAAGGGTCTCAACCCAAAACAGCACCTATTCCTTTTCTCCAGAGACGCTGCCTGACCCATTGAGTTACTCGTGTCTGGTCTCATCTGACAGCCCATTTCACAAACTCCCGCGTGGAAAATGTGCAGCTCAGATCTCAGAATTCTCCCCAATCACCATCACCATTCCAGAGCCGTGCTCCAGGAAAAACTATCTACCCTAGAGAAACATAGAAAATAGGCGCAGTAGGCCATTCGGCCCTTCGAGCCTGCACCACCATTCAATATCATCATGGCTGATCATCTAACTCTGTACCCCCTCTATGGCAAGAATGTCCTTCCTCAGATTAGGAGACCAAAACTGTACTTAATACTCCAGATGTAGTCTCACCGAGACCCTGTCCAACAGCAGTAGAACCTCCCTGCTCCTATACTCAAATCCTTTTGCTATGAATGCTAACATACCATTCACTTTCTTCACTGCCTGCTGCACCTGCATGCCTACTTTCAATGACTGGTGTACCATGACACCCAGGTCTCGTTGCATCTCCCCTTTTCCTAATCGGCCACCATTCAGATAAGTCTACTTTCCTGTTTTTGTCACAAAAGTGGATAACCTCACCTTTATTCACATTATACTGCATCTGCCATGCATTTGCCCACTCACCCAGCCTATCCAAGTCACCTTGCAGCCTCCTAGCGTCCTCCTCACAGCTAACACCGTCCCCCAGCTTCTTGTCATCCGCAAACTTGGATATGTTGCATTCAATTCCCTCGTCCAGATCATTGTAAACTAGACTAAGTGGGACCCATTGTAACACAAAAATCCGCAAGAAAGGATATACCAACCGTGTTTTTTTTTAAATTTATTTTATACCCCCTGTTACCAGATCCTGGTACCATTTATATTTTAAATTACTATTGCACCTTATGCTTGTAATAGTTCCGTAAATGCAGACCACGTCTTTTGGAAGTGGTGCACTTTGTATTTTACTCAAGATTACAGCACCTATAGATCCTTGTGATGGGGTCAGTGATGTGTCAGGAAGACCATGGCTTTGGGTATGTTAACAGGGTCATGGTCCAAGGACATGTATAAGATGCCCAGGAGCTGCCTGTCCTGGTGTAGGGTCTCGACCCAATACTTATCCCTTGGCTTCACAATCGCTGCTTAACCACCTAGAACCTGAATGAAGCAGGTCTGAAGAAGGGTCTTGACCCAAAATGTCACCCATTCCTTTTCTCCAGAGATGGTACCTGACCTGCTGAGTTACTCCAACACTCTGTGAAACATAACCTATCCATGCTCTCCGCTGCCTGACCTGCTGAGTTACTCCAGCATTTTGTGCCTGTCTTCACAGAGTGCGCCTCGCAGTTTGTATATAACAAAGCGACAACAATGTCAGACAAAAAGGGACACATATTACAGAGTGTTCAAGAAGGAACTGCAGATGCTGGAAAATCGAAGGTACACAAAAAAGCTGGAGAAACTCAGCGGGTGCAGCAGCATCTATGGAGCAAAGGAAATAGGTAACGTTTCGGGCCGAAACCCTTCTTCAGACCGATGTTCAGTCTGAAGAAGGGTTTCGGCCCGAAACGTTACCTACTTCCTTCGCTCCATAGATGCTGCTGCACCCACTGAGTTTCTCCAGCCTTTATGTACACATATTACAGAATTCAGCAACGTAAAAGCCGAAGACCAGGACAGTGTCATCACCGCGTCCAGTGAGAACTAAAAATAACAAGGCAGAGGCACAACCCAAGGCCACATCAGTGTAGCAAGACAAGCCCAGAACAGCAAGACTGTCACAACAGGCACAGGAACTTTGCAACAGGGGAAACTGTTTAATCTGTGCTGCCAAAGCATGACATCACCATAGTGGGACATATCTCAAACAATGAAGAGACAGAGCACAGGAACTGGCCCTTCAACCCACAACGCCTGTGCCAAACATGAGTCAAGGTAAATCTCTCTTCCATCGGTATGTGATCAATTTCCCTCCATTCTATGTGCTTATCTAAAAGCATCTTAAACATTCCTATTGTATCCGCTTCCACCACCACGCCCAGCAGTGTGTTCTAGAGACCCACGACTCTGCACGCAAAGCTCTCCTCCCTCATAATAAACTACAGCCAGCAGTATTTGACATTTATACCCTGGAGAGGTGGTGGGAAAAACAGGAGCACAGTGAAAATTTCGGCGCTACGAGCCTGCACCGTCATTCAATATGATCATGGCTGATCATCCAACTCAGTATCCCGTACCTGCCTTCTCTCCATACCCTCTGATCCACTTGGCCACATCTAACTCCCTCTTAAATATAGCCAATATATAAATATAGCCTCTTAAATATAGCCAAATATACCCGGGGCTGCGACTGCGGGTGCTCGGAAGGCCCCGACCACGAATGAACACGGAGGGGAGGCTGGCTGGACTATGGTTGCCTTCCTCACCTGGGTGCCATTTATGTTATGTTGTGTTGTGGACTTTCTGTGTTTGTGCTTTTTTTAAATTTTTAATTCAATTTCAATTTTATTTTTAATATGTTTTATTATTTATTTATTATTTATTTTTATTATTTTTCTTGTGATTTTTTTTTAACGATACTGCCTGTACGGGAAATTCATTTCGTTGTCTCAAATTGAGACAATGACAATAAATTGAATACAATACAATACAATACAATGAACTGGCCTCAACTACCCTCTGTGGCAGAGAGTTCCAGAGATTCACCACTCTCTGTGTGAAAAAAGTTTTTCTCATCTCGGTTTTAAAGGATTTCCCCCTTGTCCTTAAGCTGTGACCCCGTGTCCTGGACTTCCCCAACATCAGGAACAATCTTCCTGCATCTAGCCTGGCCAACCCCTTAAGAATTTTGTAAGTTTCTATAAGATCCCCTCTCAATCTCCTAAATTCTAGAGAGTATAAACCAAGTCTATCCAGTCTTTCTTCATAAGACAGTCCTGACATCCCAGGAATCAGTCGGGTGAACCTTCTCTGCACTCCCTCTATGGCAATAATGTCCTTCCTCAGATTTGGAGACCAAAACTGTACGCAATACTCCAGGTGCGGTCTTACCAAGACCCTGTACAACTGCAGTAGAACCTCCCTGCTCCTATACTCAAATCCTTTTGCTATGAAAGCTAACATACCATTCGCTTTCTTCACTGCCTGCTGCACCTGCATGCCTATTTTCAATGACTGGTGTACCATGACACCCAGGTCTCGCTGCATCTCCCCTTTTCCTAATCGGCCACCATTTAGATAATGCTTTCCTGTTTTTGCCACCAAAATGGATAACCTCACATTTATCCACATTATACTGCATCTGCCAAACATTTGCCCACTCACCCAGCCTATCCAAGTCACCTTGCAGTCTCCTAGCATCCTCCTCACAGCTAACACTGCCCCCCAGCTTAGTGTCATCCGCAAACTTGGGAGATATTGCCTTCAATTCCCTCATCCAGATCATTAATATATATTGTAAATAGCTGGGGTCACAGCACTGAGCCTCGCGGTACCCCACTAGTCACTGCCCGCCATTGTGAAAAGGACCAGCATAATCCTACTCTTCGCTTCCTGTTTGCCAGCCAGTTCTCTATCCACATCAATACTGAACCCCCAATGCCGTGTGCTTTAAGTTTGTATACTAATCTCTTATGTGGGACCTTGTCAAAAGCCTTCTGGAAGCCTAGATACACCACATCCACTGGTTCTCCCCTATCCACGCTACTAGTTACATCCTCGAAAAATTCTATAAGATTCGTCAGACATGATTTACCTTTCGTAAATCCATGCTGACTTTGTCCAATGATTTCACCACTTTCCAAATGTGCTGCTATCCCATCTTTAATAACTGACTCTAGCAGTTTCCCCACTACCGACGTTAGACTAACTGGTCTGTAATTCCCCGTTTTCTCTCTCCCTTCCTTCTTAAAAAGTGGGGTTACGTTTGCTACCCGCCAATCCGCAGGAACTACTCCAGAATCTAAAGAGTTTTGAAAGATTATTACTAATGCATCCACTATTTCTGGAGCTACTTCCTTAAGTACTCTGGGATGCAGCCTATCTGGCCCTGGGGATTTATCGGCCTTTAATTCATTCAATTTACCCAACACCACTTCCCGACTAACCTGGATTTCACTCAATTCCTCCAACTCCTTTGACCCGCGGTCCCCTGCTATTTCCGGCAAGATTATTTACGTCTTCCTTAGTGAAGATGGAACCAAAGTAATTATTCAATTGGTCCGCCATATCCTTGTTCCCCATGATCAACTCACCTGTTTCTGACTGCAAGGGACCTACATTTGTTTTAACTAATCTCTTTCTTTTCACATATCTATAAAAACTTTTGCAGTCAGTTTTTATGTTCTCTGCCAGTTTTCTTTCATAATCTATTTTTCCTTTCCTAATTAAGCCCTTTGTCCTCCTCTGCTGGTCTCTGAATTTCTCCCAGTCCTCTGGTATGCTGCTTTTTCTGCATCATCCTTCGCTTTGATACTATCCCTGATTTCCCTTGTTATCCACGGATGCACTACCTTCCCTGATTTATTCTTTTGCCAAACTGGGATGAACAATTTTTGTAGTTCATCCATGCAGTCTTTAAATGTCTTCCATTGCATATCCACCGTCAACCCTTTTAGAATTAATTGCCAGTCAATCTTGGCCAATTCACGTCTCATACCCTCAAAGTTACCTTTCTTTAAGTTCAGAACCATTGTTTCTGAATTAACAATGTCACTCTCCATCCTAATGAAGAACTCAACCATATTATGGTCACTCTTGCCCAAGGGGGCGCGTACAACAAGACTGCTAACTAACCCTTCCTCATTACTCAATACCCAGTCTAAAATAGCCCGCTCTCTCGTTGGTTCCTCTACATGTTGATTTAGATAACTATCCCGCATACATTCCAAGAAATCCTCTTCCTCAGCACCCCTGCAAATTTGATTCACCCAATCTATATGTAGATTGAAGTCACCCATTATAACTGTTTTGCCTTTGTCGCACGCATTTCTAATTTCCTGTTTGATACCATCTCCAACTTCACTACTACTGTTAGGTGGCCTGTACACAACACCCACCAGCGTTTTCTGCCCCTTAGTGTTTCGCAGCTCTACCCATACGGAATCAGTTGCCATCTTATTGAATACTTGTTCAAGGGACCAATTGGGGGGAGAGTTCCTTTCACAGCTTGTGGAGAGTGCCGGGGTAAGGTTGCGGGGAGGGCAGGAACGTTGAGAAGGAGGGGGTCGGGGATAATGCCAGTAACTCACTCACTACTGCTGCTGCACTCGGGTGTGAAGCCACCGCATTGTAGCGAGGGATAAAAGCAGCTCAAGTAGCTGCGAGCGGCCGCTAGGACCCGAAAACAGAACTGGCCGCCACTTCAGCGACTTTTCACCTTTGGCAGTGCTCTCCGTCTGAACACCTCTCACCTGCCGCGCACCGACTTCGCTCATGTCAGCCGCTTACCGCAAATCCTTAAATTCACACAGCCGAGTAACCTCAATCGCGCTGTCGGAATTTAAGGATTTGCAGGAAGCGGCTGACATGAGTGAGGCCAGCAAGCGGCAGGAGCAAGGTTTTTAGACGGGGAGATGCCAGAGGTGAGCAGGGAGGCTGCAGAAAGAGCTGAGGTGGCGGCCGGTTCCGGGGAGCTACTTCTCTTCCCCCCTCCCCCCAATTTGGTGGCTCTGTGCGAGCGTCGCAAGTGGGTTACTCCAACTTTACCCCGGGCCAGACTCCCCAAACGCTGTGAAAGGAACTCTCCCCCCACCCCAGGAAATAAGGAATTTTAAAACATTAATGTGGTTAGTACAAGAAATGTACTAACCACATTAACGGTACACAAACTCCATTTTTCTCTTTGTTTCCCCAAGATACTCTTCAGATAATGGCAATTGATATTTGAAAAACCCGCCAAGAAACTAGCTCTGCGCATGCGCAGTACAGCCAAGGCAGAATTTCGTTGTCTCTGTACTGTACACTGACAATGACAATTAAAATTGAATCTGAATCTGAATCTGAGAATTTCAGCTGCCTTCAGCCCCGCTTGTCATTGACGGCTTGAAGCAGCACCGACGGCACGTGGGCTGCACAGATTTTCGCGTGTTGTAAGTGCTGCTGGTGAAAGGCACGGAGAATTATGCCTACCTAAGAGATCGATCTCTAAGATAGGCATATTTCTCCCAAGCCTTTACTATTTATATTTAGTGATTATCATTTTATAATTTTAGTCAGGGTAGGCAGTACCTACCTTGCCTACCCTGACAGCACATGCCTGCCCGAAACATCACCCATTCCTTCTCTTCGGTGATGCTGCCTGTCCCACTGAGTTACTCCAGCACTTTGTGTCTATCTTCGGTTTAAACCAGCATCTTAGGTCCCTTCTTAAACATAGAACTTAGGGCTAATAGAATGAGTTAGATATAACTCTTAGGGCTGACGGAGCGAGTTAGATATAGCACTTTGGGTTAACGGAATCAAGGGATATGGGGAGAAAGCAGGAACAGGGTACTGATTTTGCATGATCAGCCATAATCATATTGAATGGCAGTGCTGGCTCGAAGGGCCGAATGGCCTACTCCTGAACCTATTTCTATGTTCCTTCCCCCGGCAGCTTCACTTCCACTTGTCCGTCCTCATCCATCAGTTGTCGCCATCACCGACTGCCGCACAGAATCTCTCCACTATCACCGCCGGTTTCTCTCCAGGCGTCTCCGTGGCTCCCACCCACGCCCCAGCCGCAGGCTCCGGCCTCCAGTTCTCTGCAGGTGCCACCCTGGTCACCCCACAGTCTGCCGACAAGCGCCTGCCACTGCAGACTGTGCAGCAACACCCCCTGTAGGTGCCTTCATTGGTGGAGGGGGTCAGCATCTGTGATGGACCGGGCAGTGTCCAATACTCTCCGTCATCTCCTTGTTCCTGGGCCAGTCAGTATACTATCTATAATTTATCTGCATTCAGTACGTCTCCAATTTCTACAGATGCAACTTATCGAGATCCACCACAATTTAGTTTGGCAACAGCTCTGCCCAAGACTTGTTAGAAATTGCATAGTTGTGATCACACACACACAGACCAGCATCTCCCTGCCTACACTTCCCACCCATGTACTTGTCCAAGTGTATTTTAAATTATATTCCAGTGCCTTGCCTCACCTACCTCGTCTGCCAGATTGTTCCATACACCCATCATTTGTGGGAAAAGTCACCCCTCAGGTTCCTGTTAAATCTCCCCTCCCATCTTAAAGCCACGTCCCCTGGTCCTTGTTCCCCTACTCTGGGCGAGACGCTCCGTGCATTCACGCTGTCTATTGCTCGGTCTGTGTCCTTCTCTGCACTCCCTGGTGAGCCCATGCACGGTGGTTTACTGCACCTCAGCACAGCAGCGCCCACAACTAACACTCACCACACCCCCTCCCCCCTCCCCCCGCCACAACAAGGCGCGCTCCCGTGCCCCACCAGAGGCGCGCCCCCCGCCACAACGCGCGCTCCCGTGCCCCACCAGAGGCGCGCCCCCCGCCACAACAAGGCGCGCCCCCCGCAACAACGGCGCGCTCCCATGCCCCACCAGGCGCGCCCCCCGCCACAACAAGGCGCGCTCCCGTGCCCCCCCCGTAATCCAAGGCGCATTCCCGATAATCGCCCTCACATCGCGCCCCTGATAACGGCCCTTTCCCCTCCCCCCACCCTTACCCCCCCCTCCCCCCTTACCCGCCGCGCGCCCCCAGTGCCCCCCCCCTTACCCGCCGCGCGCCCCCAGCACGTTGCCGCCATCGTCGCCATCAGCAACAGCATCGACGCCGCCATGTCCTCAGCCGGAAATGACCTGCCAACAGAGGAGCGCACCGCCAGTTATACCCCGGCCGGCCGCGGGCGGAAATGGGTGCGGCCTACGCGTGCGCACTGCGGATTGCGACGCCTGGACACCGCCCTGTTTTATCCTGGCACGCTACCGGGTGGGCGGGGCCAGTGGGGTCAGCGCTCCAGCCTACAAGCGTTAACAACAAGGAACTGCAGGGAGACATAAAAGCTGGAGAAGCCCAGCGGGTGCGAGGCTACATCTATGGAGAGAAGGGATAGGCGACATAGAAAATAGGTGCAGGAGGAGGCCATTCGGCCCTTCGAGCCAGCACCGCCATTCATTGTGATCATGGCTGATCGTCCCTAATCAATAACCCGTGCCTGCCTTCTCCCCATATCCCTTGACTCCACTAGCCCCTAGAGCTCTATCTAACTCTCTCTTAAATCCATCCAGTGTCTTGGCCTCCATTGTCCTCTCTGGGTGAAAAAGTTTTTGTTATCGCGTTTGCCTGCTGAATTTCATCAAAAGTAAGGCATTATTAACTTACTTTTGATTAAATTCAGCGAGCAAACGCGGTAATTCCCGATATTTTGGACCTTTAAATCTCCACGGCAAATGTCTGCTAAGCACCCGCTGTTTTTCCACCTTCAGTTCCCTCTTGTAATTAATTACCTTACTTTCTATCTTTTTTCTTTGTATAGGGCTCTGGTAAGACCACATCTAGAGTATTGTGTACAGTTTTAGTCTCCTAATTTGTGGAAGGACATCCTTGTAATTCCTTTGTAGGGAATAGAGTCCTTACAGGAAGCAGGATGAAAACAAGTGTAGTCCAGATAACCATGGGAGTCAGTCAGTGGGTTTGTAGTACATGTCGGTCAGTAGTCTGTTGCCTGCGATGGAGATGGTGAGGTCTAGAAACGGTAGGGAGTTGTTGGTGAATGAGTGCCGGATGGAAGTTAGTGGTGAAATGGATGGAGTCCCAGTGGGGGAACCAATTATTCTGCAAGTAAGAATTTCATTGTTCCATCTGGGAGATATGACAATAAAACACTCTTGACTCTTGATATCGAAAGGGGACCCAGCGGGGGCTGCCTGCTGCTACGTGCACTGGCAGGCCTGGTTCACCACTGTGAGCAGAAAATCAACTTTTTGTAACTTTGTCAGAAACGTGGTGACTCTTGTGTACTACCTAGATGAGGTCTGCTGTATGATATTACCAGATTGTATGCATGACAAAGCATTTCACTGGACCTAGGCACATGTGACAATAAAGTATCACTGAATCATTAATTAATCTCCTAACTACAACCTTGACAATTTTCCATTGTGAGATCAACGGAATGCTGGTTTGTAGAATAAAAGACATAACAAGCAGTATATGAAGCTTATATTTTAAAGTCATCATTGGAACATAAAACTGCATCAATATTCAATTTTGCTGATCCAGGTCATGAAATCAGCAAATATGTACAGTATATTAAACTGGAAAATACTACAAATGCACAAGATGCAGACATTCCTCGTCTGATTAATGAATTTACAAAATGTGTTTATATTCCCAGGTGGCTCCAGAGGAAAGCAGCAATGTTGGGCCATGCAGATTATTAGTTCAGAGACAAAGTTTAAAGAAGCAAGTGCTGTTTGATTACAATAAAAAACATACATTTATAATTGTTCCGTTTCCACTTTATAATCTGATGTTTGAAGCTAGTTACATTCACTGAGAAAAACAATGAAACAATACTAATATTTCTGTCAAACCAGCTGCACCGGAAATGCTTGTACAGGTATCAAAGTTACATCTTAAGTGTTCTAAGCTATTCATTTTTTATAAGCACCTGTTGAGCTGCTGTATAACTGTGGTCCCATGAAGAAGCAGAACGAGGGGAATGTTTCGTAGACAATAATTCCATTGACTGAGGATAGTGGTGTTCACTGCTACGTTGGAATATACCATCGCAAACTGCAGTTAAAATGAGATAAGGGAAACACCATGTGCAACCAAGATTAAAAATAAGTAAATATTTCCACATTATTCACAACTTTCATATAGAAAAAAGTCCTTTATATTTGAAACAGAAGGAAATAGCATACAGAGCTTGATTGGGCCAGATTCATATTTAATAGTAAAGTGGAAAATTACTGGCCATGGCGATTTTCATGTGTGATTTCCAGTCTACACAATGACACTTCATAATGGAAAAACTCAAAATATATTAGCTTCTAAATACAATTCAAGGCAAAATATTTTATTTCTGTAGGTAAAAAAACGATATTCTTCATCTGAAAATGTACCCGTTTCTTCAATGTAATGTCTGGAGATAATATGCCGAGTTCCAGCACAGAACAGCATGTTTCAGAGCAGTCCGGAATCGGATGGTGCCAGGCCTCACAATTCATCATGTGAATATACTAAATGCACATAAAAATATTACTTCAACTTAAAATAATTACTTAACAAAATTAAAAAGCATATCAAAGATACAGAATCAAACTCAAATAAGCAATGTTGGTTTATTTTACAGATCAACAGCATTTTACAGATCAACGATGACTGCCGAGGACAATAGACGATAGGTGCAGGAGTAGGCCATTCGGCCCTACGAGCCAGCACCACCATTCAATATGATCATGGCTGATCATCCACAATCAGTACCCCATTCCTGCCTTCTCCCCATATCCCCTGACTCTGCTATCTTTAAGAGCCCTTTCTAACTCTCTCTTGAAAGTATCCAGAGAACCTGCCTTCACCGCCCTTTGAGGCAGAGAATTCCACAGACTCACAAGTGAGTGAAAAATACTTTCCTCGTCTCCGTTCTGAACGGCTTACACCTTATTCTTAAACTGTGGCCCCTGGTTCAGGAATACTGAGGTTTGGAGGGATATGGGCCAAACGCGCGCAGCAGGTGGGACTAGTGTACTGTTGATGGGGCATGTTGGTCTTGTTTTATCTTTGCACCCAAATACCACCTGCATCCTCTCATGGACTCACAGATCAGCAAAAGAGAATATTAAGAAAATGCAGGGATATGAAAGTGGCAATGAGTTCTACAGATTAACTACCATCTTACTAAAGATGTTCCTCCTTGCAAAATGCTGGAGTAACTCAGTGGGTTAGACAGCAGCTCCGGAGAACAAGGATAGCTGGTGTTTCTGTCTGTCCCCTTCTCCAATCTGAAGAAGGGTCCCAACCTAAAGAGGATCCCGAACCGTCAACCACCTATACTCTCAGGGAACGCTGCCATACCTGCTGAGTTACTCCAGCACTGTGTGTCTTTTTTCGTGGATCGGTGACGTCTCGGGTCGGAACCCTTCTTCAGACTATTCGAGGTTGGGATCCTTCTTCAGACTGCAGAAGAGTCCTGACCCGAAACACCACCTATCCATGTTCTCTAAAGATGGTATTTGACCCACTGAGCTAATCCAGCACTGAGTGTTTCTTTTTCATAAACTACCATCTGCAGTTCCTCATGTCTACAGATTACAAGATAATTTAGAGATTTTAAATGATTTAAACATTTGACCAGATAGATTGAGAAAGGCTAGTTCCTCTGCTGAGACTACCGAACAAGGGTCCATAAAATCAGAACCGACAATTCAGCTGTCAAACCACAGACGGTGGTAAATTTGAATTCTAAAAACAATTTGCAGAAGCCAATTAACCTAGATATTAGATATGATATGCCATTTATTGTCACTATACATGTACAGTGAAACTGAAAGCTGCTCGTACTCAGTGCATACATACAATTTAGCACAAAAAACAAGAAACAGAAAAAAAAACAAAAAAACAGAAGGGAGATGGGGGGGGGGGACATATATACATATATCATATATACATATATACAAAATCTGTTTATCTTTGGAGTGTGGGAGGAAACCCGAGCACCCGGAGAAAAGCAAGGGAGAACGTACAAACTCTGTACAGACAGCACCACAGTCAGGATTGAACCCGGGTCCCTGGCGCTGTAAGGCAGCAACGTTATCGTTGTACCACCGTGCCGCCCATAAATACAATACATTACTATGTGAAAGTTCTTACCCAAGATGATGAGCAGCCCATACCACTGACCTGCAGGAGGGAAACATTAAATTTTAATTAAATCTGAGTACGTAATAATGAAAGCTTTGCCAGTACCTGTATTTAGGCGGATAACACATACTGGGATGATAGATGCATGGACATATGTAAAATTGAACAGGGGAAGGGAATTTAGAAATATCGATCATCTGATAATCCATTTCAGTCACTAATTCCCACCTTCACCCATATCCCCCATCTCTTCAGCATTAACAAAAGCATCCTCCTCCTCCTTCAATATATTTAATGACTTGACCTTCACTGCCACAGGGGAGAGACTGCACAGGTTCAGACCTCTCGGGTGAAGACATTTCTCCTGATAATTCTAAATGGCAAAGCCCACATGCAGGAAGGAACTGCAGATGCTGGTTTATACCGATAATAGATGCAAAATGCTGGAGTGACTCAGCGGGACAGGCAGCATCTCTGGAGAGAAGGAATGGGTGACGTTTCGGGTCGAGACCCTTCTTCACTGAGTCAGTCTGAAGAAGGGTGTCAACCCGAAAAGTCATCCATTCCTTCTCTCCAGAGATGTGGCATACAATGTATCCTGCTTCCAGATCTCCAGCTATTGCTATTGCTCTCTCTGCATCTAGTTCATCGGGTCTTTATTTTCCCTTGTCCGTCTAGTTAGTCAAGTCAAGTCAAGTTTATTTGTCACATACACATACGAGATGTGCAGTGAAATGAAAGTGGCAATGCTCGAGGACTTTTGTGCAAAAAGCCAAACAACCAAATGGCAACGGAGGCGTTTGCCTGACCGTAGCAGCTGGAACAGTCCGTTGCAGGGGTGGAAGGGGTCTCTCATGATATTGTTGGCTCTGGAGTTGCACCTACTGATGTATAGTTCCTGCAGGGGGGCAAGTGAAGTTCCCATAGTGCGTTCGGCTGAACACACTACTCTCTGCAGAGCCTTCTTGTCCTTGGCAGGGCAATTCCCAAACCAGATGGTAATGTTCCGGGACAAGATGCTTTCCACCGCCGCTGCGTAGAAGCACTGGAGGATCCTCGGAGACACTCTGAATTTCCTCAATTGCCTGAGGTGGTAAAGGCGCTGCCTTGCCTTACTCACGAGTGCTGAGGCGTGTGATGCCCATGTCATATCCTCGGAGATGTGGACTCCTAGATATTTAAAACAGTTCACCCTATCCACAGGATCCCCATTTATCCTCAATGGAGTGTACGTCCTCGGATGATTATCTTTTCACTTTGCTCATTTCCCCCAGCCCTTCTCCCCCTCTAGTTTCCTCTACCCTTTCCTGGTTTCAACTTACCCCTACATCCTGCTATACACTGTCAATCTCTCCTGCTCTTTCTCAGTCTTGAAGGGGTCCCAATCTACAATGTTGTCTTATCCTTCTACGTTGACAGATGCTGCTGGACCTGCCCAGTTCTTCCAGCGTTCTGATATTTTTTTATGGAAGTTATACTGTGCTTAACAAATACGACTGTTTTTTGAAAAATAAATTGCCAGAGTGGATAAAGCAGAACCATTGGATGTAATATATCTGAATATTCATTGGGGATTTCTCTCACAATGTAGGGATTTTAAACCCTTTATACTGAATCATCTTAACTGCAAATATTTTAGATCAATGTTTCTTGTCTATATTTAACAAACATTAACTAGATTACAATTTAAACCTGTGCTAGTAACCCAATCACGAGTCTAAATACTTAATAAATTATAACACCACCTACAATAAAGACTTGCGTACTTACCTTGCTTATTTGAAACATAAAGAAACCACTGACAATTGTAATTCTGTTTTACAATTTGATTCCAATGTTAGACACAAAAAGCTGGAGTAACTCAGCGGGACAGGCATCATCTTTGGAGAGAAGGAAGGGGTGACGTTTTGGGTCTGAACCAGTCTGAAGAAGGGTCTTGATCCGAAACGTCACCCATTCATTCTCTCCAGAGTTGCTGCCTGTCCCATTGAGTTGCTCCAGCATTTTGTATCTTTCTTTGGATTAAACCAGCATGTGCAGTTCCTTCCTACACATTGATTCCAAAGTTGTCAGATATCAAAAATGTATTTGCACAAACAAGTGCAGAGTCTTGAAATCAAAAACAGAAATAGAAAATGGTGGAAGGACTCGGGACTCATCCATAGAGAGGGAAATACTCAAGAGGCCAGACAGGTGAGTGTGGGAGTGGGACAGAGAACTCAAGTGGCAGCAAGTGAAAGCTCGGCGTGATCCTTGCGGTTTAATAGTCACCCAATCTCCAATAGAAAACACTGACTACAACTCACTGAAGTGAAAGGACAAGTGAACTGCTGCTTTACATGGATAGTCATAGACACAAAATGCTGGAATAACTGGACGATAGGGTTCTTAAAGATAGCGGAGTAAGGGGATATGGGGAGAAGGCAGGAACGGGGTACTGATTGGGGATGATCAGCCACGATCACATTGAATGGCTGTGCTGGCTCGAAAGGGCCAAATGACCTACTCCTGCACCTATTGTCTATAACTCAGAGGGACTGGCAGCATCTTGTGTCTATCTTTGGTTTAAACCAACATCTGCATCTCCTTCATTCATTCACATGGATAGTCTGTCCATTGGATGGGAAACTGCCCGAGATGGTTTGTGGAGATGGAGCAGATAACTGCAGCTGCCCAACTCTGAAAGTTGAGGATACAGGTTATGTTGAGGGCAGAGTCTCATGGTGGTGGTGGACATTACAGAGGACGATACATCAGACACGGCGGGGAGGGTGGGAGGCAAAGGCATGAGGATCGTTGTTACGGCTGGGAAGGGAGGGGAAGAGCAGCTGCACAGAATATAGGAGCTGCAATTGGAGTATCCCGTTCCAACTTTCTCCCTTATATCCCTTCATGAATCTAACTCCAAAAACAGTATCAAGCTCTTCAATCACCCTCTGTGATCTTATTTCTCATTTCAGTCTTAAATGGCATTTATCTGTCATTTAAATGGACTTTCATTGACTGTAATCCTGGAGGACATCCATCCATCCATCCATCTTGCATCTAATCTGTCTTGTCCCGATAGAATTTGTGGTGTTCTATGAGATTCCCTCAACCTCTAGTGAATAGAAGCATCTTCATATGCCAGTCCTGCTATCAGGAATTAGTCCACTGGAACTTTTCTGATCTCATTCACCAGCGAGAATATCCTTCTTTAGATAAGGAGATGAAAACTGCATACAAGATGGGGTTTTATTAATGTGCTGAACTACTGCAACAAATATTTATTGATGCGTAAAGAAGATGATGTGGCCTGTTTTTTGCACTTACCAACATTCCTTCCTGCCTGACTGCCTGGTGCTGAAACGAGAAGAAAGAAATGGTTAGGCTGATCTTATGAAAATTGACTAACATTTAGCAGCTGTCTAATGCATACAACATGCTATTAGGGTTTAAATAGTGGAATACCATAACAATTGCAATAAAATGACTTACCACCACCTTCTAAAGGGCAATAAAGGATGAACAATAATTTGAGCGGCACGGTGGCACAGCAGTAGAGTTGCTGCCTTACAGGGCTTGCACCACCAGAGACCCGGGTGCTTGTCCGTACGGAGTCTGTACGTTCTCCCCGTGACCGCGTGGGTTTTCTCCGATTAATTGGCTTGGTTGTTGTGTAAATTGTCCCTAGTGTGTGCAGGGTAGTGTTAATGTGCGGGGATCGCTGGTCGGTGCAGACCCGGTGGGCCGAAGGGCCTGTTTCTGTGCGGTTTCTCTAAACTAAACTAAATTAAATGTTAAGATACCAAATTAATTTCATGGTGGGTACTTTAAGGTGTTACAGTTTCCACAAGATAACAATTTACTTGGACATTTTGCCAAAGGAGATGCTGGAGGTTGAGATGCAGATTAATTAAAAATTGATAATGGGGATTAATTTGAAAAGATGGCGACTTAAAATACCAAATAAATTTTCCTGACCGGATAGGATGTACAACAGGCTCCAGGCTGAGGTCAAAGTTGCAGAGGTACTAGCAATAAGTTGCTGAACTTTTGTACTTAATGAGTACTGGAGAAGTGAAATTAGCGGCCAGTTCGGTTAACCTTGGTCGTGAGAAATCATTCCGAATCAATAACCCAGGGGAGAATTAGCAGCCACGAATGTGGGGACCACTGAGGGAAAGGTCTTGACCCAAATCGTCACCCGTTGTTTCTCCCAGGGATGCTGCCTGTCCCGCTGAGTTACTCCAGCATTTTGTATCTACCTACTGAGGGAAGGTGAGTGCCAGAAGGGTTCTGAAGGCAAATACTATACAACTAACGAATATGATGGAGAGTTTTATCAGAGGAATAAAGATGGGGTGGCACAGCAGTAGAGTTGCTGCCTTACACCATTAACAGTGCCAGTTTTGCCCACTAATCTCCAATGTGGGACTTTATCAAAGGCTTTCCGAAAGTCCAGGTACACTATATCCACTGGCTCTCCCTTGTCCATTTTCCTAGTTACATCCTCAAAATATTACAGAAGATTAGTCAAGCATGAATTCCCCTTCGCAAATCCACGCTGACTCGGACCGATCCTGTTACTGCTATCCAAATGAGCCACTATTTCATCTTTAATAATTGACTCCAGCATATTCCCCACCACTAATGTCAGATCCAAATAGAGTACAGGAAATATATTATTCCCAATGCCATAAGGGTCAAGAACCAGAATACCAAAAGAACACTAAATGAAGTTGAATAGAAAAATGTGCAAAAAGTGGAATGAGGAAAGATACTTTTAATGCAGAATCATTGTAACCTGGAATTCACTTTAAGGGGAACTTCAAACGTGCTCAAGGGGAATCCAGAAAAGTAATTAAAAAGCATTGCCAGCATACAGGGAGAGGGCAAGGTGGAATGATTTAGCATTGATTCAATAGGCTAAATATTTATAGAATTCCCTGCCGATTTATGGAATTCCCTGCCATGGAGGGCAGTGGAGGCCAAGTCACTGGATGGATTTAAGAGAGTTAGATAGAGCTCTAGGGGCTAGTGGAGTCAAGGGATATGGGGAGGGCAGGCACGGGTTATTGATAGGGGACGATCAGCCATGATCACAATGAATGGCGGTGCTGGCTCGAAGGGCCGAATGGCCTCCTGCACATATTTTCCATGTTTTCTATATTTCTATGTTTAATGGCCTCCTCCCTTGCAGTAACGTTTCTGTCATTCCAAATGAAGATTTCTGTGCACTAAGGAGGGAAGGGATCCCTTACGCAGTAAAGATGCAGGCTAATACAATCATCAACATAGCGAGTACTAATGTTTGCTTTATGAGGAACAGAATGGCAAGTGCAGAAGTCATTATCAAACCTTGTTTGGTCACTGTGGTACTGAGTGTTGTTGATTTTACATCATCTAAAGGAAAGAGAGGATGCAATGATAATTTGCAAAGATGGTCCAGAAATGTGAGAGAGAGAGAGAGAGCGAGAGCAAGAGAGAACATACAAATTTGGCAAGAATTAAATTGTTTCTATTTATTCATTGTTTACTATTTCAAAATTAATGGCATTGGCAAACTTTGAAATGCTGTCTGTATTCCCACCCAGATCATTAGCAAGCTTCAAAACAAGGTTGTTCTTTTTAGCACCCGTACACAATGAAGATGCAGGTTAACAAGGTCACCTAAGACTGGGATCTCGACCCGAAACGTCACCTATTCCTTCTCTACATAGATGCTGCCTCATCGCTGTTCCTCCAGCATTTTTTTGTCGACCTAGCAAGCAGTAGTGTTTGCTTTCTGAGAGACAGAATGACAAGTGCAGACATTATGCTCAATTATATCAAACCTTTGCTGGCACACTTGTGGTACTGAGTGTAGTTCTAGCAATAACATCTAAAAGAAAGAGAGAGGATGGAAAGAAGATTTATAAAGATGATGTCAGAATTTTGCAGTTAAAACTATTAGGAAACTCCGAGATTCCTTAGCTCGACAACACTACCCAGAGCCCTACCATTCACTGTGAAGTTCCTACCCTGGCGTGACGCCACAAAATGCAACATCTCTGGGGGCGGCACGGTGGCGCAGCGGTAGAGTTGCTGCTTTACAGCAATTGCAGCGCCAGAGACCCAGGTTCCATCCCGACTGCGGGTGCTGTCTGTACAGAGTTTGTTCCTTCTCCCCGTGACCTGCGTGGGTTTTCTCCGAGATCTTCGGTTTCCTCCCACAGAGGTACAGTTTTGTAGGTTAATAGGCGTGGTATAAGCGTAAATTGTCCCTAGTGTGTGTAGGATAGTACTAATATGCGGGGATCGCTGGTCGGGCCTGTCCTGATGGCTGATGGACCTGTTTCCACTCTGTAAACTAAACTAAAACGAATCTTGCACTTATCTGCTTTAAACTCCATTAGCCACTCCTCAGCCCACTTATGATCAACATCTTGTTGTAATTTTGAGTTTGATTTGACAATAGACAACAGACAATAGGTGCAGGAGTAGGCCATTCGGCCTTCGAAACCAGCACCGCCATTCAATGTGATCATGGCTGATCATCCACAATCAGTACCCCGTTCCTGCCTTCTCCCCATACCCCCTGACTCCGCTATCTTTAAGAGTCCTATCTAGCTCTCTCTTGAAAGTAGATTTGATTGAATTAATGTACTGTATTATCCGATCTGTTCGAATAGCTTGCAAAACAAAGCTTTTCACTGCACCTCAGTACACATGGCAATAAAAACCTAAACCTAAGATGTGATGGGACTTAGTTCAACACTCAATTTAAGATGACATGTCCTACAGTTCAACACTCTCTCTCTCTCAGTAATGTGTACATATCTCAGTCTAGTAGTCCCCTCCGGAGTGGGACCTAATATCAGGGCCAATTCATAAGATGAGTGCAAGCTCTCAGTCAAGGTAGACAAAATGTTTCCAGATAGCTTAATTTAGTTTGGTTTATAGTCACATGTACTGAGGTACAGTGAAAAGCTTTATGTTGTGTGCGATCCAGTCAGCGGAAAGGCTGTACATGATTACAATCGAGCTCTCCACAGTGTACAGATGCAGGATAAAGGGAATAACATTCAATACAAAGTAAAGTTCAGCAAAGTCCGATTAAAGCTAGTCCAAGGGTCTCCAATGAGGAGATGGCAGCTCAAGACCGCCTTCTCATTATTAGTAGGATGGTTCAGTTGCCTGATAACAGCTGGGAAGAAACTGTCCCTGAATCTGGAGGTGTGCGTTTTCACACTTCTGTACCTCTTGCCCGCTGGGAGAGGGGAGAAGAGGGCATGGCCGGGGTGAGACTGGTCCTTGATGATGCTGCTGGCCTTGCCGAGGTGGGGTGAAGTGTAGATGGAGTAAATGGAAGGGAGACAGAAACGCAGTCTCCAATCCAAATAATCTAAAAATCAATTGAATGCTACAAATAATTTAGAGTTACACAGGATGGAATAATTAAATTGACCTGAACAGCTTTCCTCATAGGAATTAACGTGATTTTAGTTGTAATAAATTAATAATAACTAAAAGCCATATACAGATGTAGCAAGAAACTTTCACAACAAGGACTTTCAAAAGATCAGCTGTTTGATCAAAGGAGCAGAGGGAACTAAAAAAAAGTTCCAGTGAGTAAAATCAGAAGGGATCTTGGCTGGGATTTCACTTGACCTATAATGACCGGTAGCCTGGAACACGTGTTAGACAACCTCTGATTAAGAGCTGCACAAAATATTGGAATAACTCAGCGTGTCAATACAATACAATACAATACAATACAACGGTTTATTTGTCACATTGCACAAAAAGTGCAAGTGAAATGATATGTCAGCAGCGATACAATGATATGTCAGGCAGCATCTCTGGAGAAAAGGAATAGGTGATGTTTCGGTTGAGAATCTTCTTCAGACCAAGAGTCATGAGAAAGGGAAACAAGATATATAGACAGTGATATGAGAGATAGAACAAATGAACGGAAGATATGCAAGAAAGTAACGATGATCAAGGAATGGTGGCTGTGGGCCAGGTGATAACGAGTTATATAAATAATGAAACTCAGCAAGACAAGAGTGAAACTAGCATGATGATGGGGAGAAAGAGGATGTAAAGGTTCATTGAACTTAGAGAAAACAATATTCATACAGCTGGGTTGTAAGCTGCCCAAGCAAAAAATTAGGTGCTGTCCCTCCAATTTGCATTTGGCCTCACTATAACCTGAGGAGGTCCAGGACATCAAAGTCAGTATGGGAATGAGAAGGGGAGTTAAAGTGTTTGTCACCCGGGAGATCCCATAGGCCAAGGCGGACTGAGTCTACGCTTGGTCTCGCAGATATACAAGAGTCCACAACTAGAACAATGGATACTGTAGATGAGGTTGGAGGAGGTGCAAGCGAACCTCTGCCTCACCTGAAAGGGAGAGACACAGCTTGGAATCCCACCACATCGGGGAAAATACAGTAATTAAATAAATCTGGATATAAAATGTCTTTTTAGTAACAGTAACCATGAAAATTACAGGTAATTGTTTAAAAAAAATCAGCTTTACTAGAGCACTCCATGGAATGAAGTCTCTCCATTTGGCCTTCACGTGACCTTTGATTCACCAAAGTAGGGACTCAAGCGTCTAAACTGCCCCTTCAGTTCAGACATAATTACTGATAACCAACATATGCTGGTCAAGCCAACAATGCCCAACTTCCAGAAATGAATAAAACATTTTAACACTGTTACATGCAATTGTAAGTTAGACGCAGAAAGTACAACCTGCAAGGTGAAACATGTTGGAACGCAGCATTCTACAACTGCACAGCGCAAAGAAAAGACAAAAGGCTAAACTCTCATGGTAAACAGCTGAGTTATTGGAAAAGATGGATAAATGACAACTGTGGCCTTTCAAAAACAGAAAATACTTGGCATATTATGTAGATCAGGCAGCATCTGGGAGAATATGAATAGACAGCACTTTAATGTTCACCAGTCTAACAAAGAGTTATCCTGATATATTCTATGCTTTCCCTTTTGGCCTGCCGCTATTAAACTGTTCAATATTTCCAATATTTTTCACTTATTATACATACAGATGAACATGTGAAGCAGGAGTCTGCATAAACGTTTAATGATTACCACTGATCTGATTATACTCTGCATTCCTGTCACCTTTCACTCCTTGTTGTCAAGACTATCTACTTCTGCATTAAAAACATTCAAAAGCCCTACATTCACATCTTTTGGGGAAAATTGCAAAGATACACAAAGTTCTGAATGAAAGTACCTGTCTCAAAACAGCCCTCCTTTTTATTCAGTGAATCAAGGGCTGACAAGGTCCCAGCGGCTGTCGAGGGAAGTCAAGGACAGTATAAAACTAAAAGATAAGGCGTATAACATAACAAAGATTAGTGGGAAGCCAGAGGATTGGGAGGCTTTTAAATACCACTAGAAGGTAACTAAAAAGGCAATATGGGGAGAAAGGATGAAATACGAAGGTAAGCTAACCAATAATATAAAATAAGATAGCAAGAGTTTCTTCAGTTATACAAAGAGTAAGAAAGAAGCAAGAGTGGACGTTGGACTGCTGGAGAATGATGCAGGAGAAGTGATAATGGGGAATAAAGAAAAAAGCAGAGGAGTTGAATAACCTTTTTGCATGGCCTCCGTCATTATTAAATGGAAGAACTTTGGAACCACCAGGACCCTTCATAGAGCTGGCCGCCCGGCCAAACTGAGCAAACGGGGGAGAAGGGCCTTGGTCAGGGAGATGACCAAGAAACCGATGGCCACTCTGACAGAGCTCCAGAGTTATTCGGTGTAGATGGGAAAACCTTCCAGAAGGACAACTATATCTGTAGCACTCCACCAATCAGGCCTTTATGATAGAGTTGCCAGTTATGAAGCCACTCCTCAGTAAAAGGCACGTTACAGCCCGCTTGGAGTTTGCCAAAAGGCATGAGAAACAAGATTCTCTTGTCTGATGAAACCAAGATTGAACTCATTAACCTGAATGCCAAGTGTCACGTCTGGAGGAAACCAGGCACCGCTCATCACCTGGCCAATGCCATACCTAAGGTGAAACATGGTGGTGGCAGCATCATGCTGTGGGGATGTTTTTCAGCGGCAGGAACTGGGAGACTAGTAAGGATCGAGGGAAAGATGAATGGAGCAAAGTACAGAGAGATACTTGATTAAAACTTTCTCCAGAGTGTTCTGGACCTCAGACTGGGGCGGAGGTTCAACTTCCAACAGGACAATGACCTTAAGCACACAGCCATGACAATACAGGAGTGGCTTTGTGACAAGTATGTGAATGTCCTAGAGTGGCCCAGCCAGAGCCCGGACTTGAACCCGATCGAACATCTCTGGTGGGACATGAAAATAACTGTGCATCGACACAGCTTCAACCTGACAGAGCTTGAGTGGACCTGCAGAGAAGAATGGGAGAAATTACCCGAATACAGGTGTGCCAAGCTTGTAGCGTCATAATGAAGAAGACTTGAGGCTGTAATCGCTGCCAAAGATGCCTCAACAAAGTACTGAGTAAAGGGTCTGAATGCTATTCATATGATATTTCAGTTATTTCTTTTTAATTACTGCACAAATTTCTAAACACCTGTTTTTGCTTTTTTATTATGGGGTATTGTGTGTAGATTGATGATTTAAAAAAAATTAACCCATTTTAGAATAAGGCTGTAACGTAACAAAATGTGGAAAAATGAAGGAGTCTGAATACTTTCTGAATGCACTGTATATCCTGGTCATTTATATAAACTATAAAACGTTGTGGCCTCAGTACCACGTCTAGTACACACCACTAACCACATTTTTGCCAACCAGGAAAAGACTCATTTTATGCCTAATCTGAGTTTTCTGTTATTCAATCAATGTTCTACCCATGCCCATAGACTACCTGTGTAGGAAGGAACTGCAGATGCTGGTTTAAACCAAAGATAGACCCAACATGCTGAAGTAACTTCATACTATATACTACATTCCATACAAGGAACTTTTAGTTTCCACGACAGTGTTGGATGCCACACACCTTTTCAAAGACCTTCTGCAAATCTGAACATAGAACATCGACTGGTTCCTCTTTATCCACAGCACCCACTACCTCCTCACAGTCCAATAAATGTGGGTTCCCTTTCACAAAACCTGTCTGAAGAAGGGTCCTGACCCAAAACATCACCTATTCCTTTTCTCCAGATATGCTGTCTGATCCATAGGGTCATAAGGGGTAGGAGTAGAATTAGGCTATTTGACCCATCATATGTACTCCGCCATTTAATCATGGTTGATCTATGGTTAATCGCTGAGTTACTCCAGTTTTTTCGATCAACCATGTTACTCTGCCTGATTATCTTGGTGTCCTGAAGTTAATGTAAAAATTCAGTATTGGTATATTATCGTCACATGTACCGAGGTATAACGATAAAATTTGTTCTACCCAGGTAAATCATATCTTACATAAGTACAATCAAACACATTAGCAGTTTTCTCCATATAGTTTGATAAGTGCAGTTAGATTCAGATTCAATTTAATTGTCATTGTCAGTGTACAGTACAGAGACAACGAAATGCATTAAACAACGAAATTGTTACTTACTGTGAGTGGGATCGGTACCAGGCCCAGGATCAGGACCTTTAGTTGTAAGAATAACGTCAGCTCCTGTAAAAGAGAGAATATAAATTACTTGTCATTGAAAAGCAAATGTAAACATAAAAGGAGCCATTACCAAACAGTTCTTCTGATAATCTAGTATGTATAAACAAGATGAACAATCTCCAGTTCATGACCATTTTCATCAGAAGCATAATCTGCAACGCAAGGTAGGAATGGTGTTGTTCAAGAAATCAACTTTCTGATTCCAAAATACATGAACTATTCCTGTCAAAATAAGAATTGTTCATAGAAACAGACAATAGGTGCAGTAGGCCATTTGGCCCTTCGAGCCAGCACCGCCATTTAATATGATCATGGCTGATCATCCAAAATCAGTACCCCATTCCTGCTTTTATATCCCTTGATTTTGTTAGTTCTAAGAGCTAAATCTCTCCCTTTAGTCTCTTTATTTTCAGCTATGTCTTGTATTTACATCACTGCATTTTTATTTTTATTTTTTTAATCTTTATTTAACCAGGAGAAGTCTCATTGAGATTAAAAATCTCTTTTACAAGAGAGTCCTGGCCAAGACAGGCAGCAGCACAGTTCCACAATTACAGACAATAATTTAAAAACAACAGAGAACATATAAATAGAGTCACAGTCAGAACATCATCAAACAAAGCATGTACAGACAGAAGAGCCCGCTTCAACATCATTAAGAAGGGATTTAAATCTGTTTATAGAAACCAGCTCCTTAAGTTTCAGTTCATTCTGCAGCTGGTTCCATGCGAAGGGAGTAGCATAACTAAATGCCCTTTTCCCCAGTTCAGTACGGACTTTAGGTACAGTTAGTAAGAACAAGTCCTCAGAGCGGAGCTGATAAGCTCCTGTGCTTTTTCGAATTACATACTTCTGCAGGTATGAAGGAAGAACACCGAGGATAGTCTTATAAATAAGGATATGCCAATGATGGAGTCTGCGGGTGGACAGGGCAAACCATCCAACTTGAGCATACAAAGAGTAGTGTTGCGTGAGGGTTTTAAAATTAGCAACAAATCTCAGTGCTCCGTGGTAGACCGTGTCCAAAGACTGTAGGCATTTTGAAGATGCATTCATATATAAAACATCACCATAGTCCAACACAGACATAAACGTTGCAGCAACAAGTCTTTTTTTGGCTTTAAAAGAAAAACAAGATTTGTTTCTAAAGTAAAAACCTAATTTTATCTTTAGTTTTTTCACAAGTTGCTGGATATGAGGTTTAAAAGAGAGAGAATCGTCAATTATAATTCCCAGATATTTATATTGAGACACTGATTCAATCACAGCCCTGCAAAGTGGTGATAGGAGGGAGATCCGAGGGATTTGATTTCGCTTTAGTGAACAGCATAAGCTTTGTCTTGTCAGCATTTAAAACAAGTTTTAAATCACACAGGTTACATTGCACAGTGTTAAAAGCAGTTTGGAGCTGACAGAGAGCCTGATTTGGGGTAGACGCAGAGCAATATATCACTGTGTCGTCAGCATAAAAGTGAAAATTTGCGTTTGGAGCTTTATGATCTAGACTATTAATATAAATAATAAAGGTCCTAAAACCGATCCCTGTGGCACACCCTTGGATACATTAAGAGAGCTAGAAGTAATACCTTCTGCTCGCACACACTGGGATCTGCCTGATAGATAGTTTTTAAACCAACAGACAGCTTGATCAGACAAACTGATGCTGCATAAACCCTATGACCACACTTGCCTAACCAAACATTCCATTCCCTGACCTTCCGTGAGGTAAAAATGAGTAATAAGTAGTGGAAGCTGCAAGTCCACCTGGCAGCCTTTAACAACCCGTGTTTTACTATTTTTAAATGTCTGATACTCATATATTGCTAAAGCAGCTTGAATGGATTTAATATTTGGCAAAATATACAAAAACATTAAAAATAATTGTAATTGAAATACACTACACTAATTTATCTATAAACTATGGACTGTCTTTGGTCGCACTAGGGACTTTGGGTTTAGACCTTTGAGATACAGTGTGGAAACCAGCAATCCTACACACTAGGAACAATTTACATAAACCAATGAACCTACAAACCTGTACATCTTTGTAGTGTGGGAGGAAACCGGAGCACCCGGAGAAAATCTATGCAATCACAGGGAGAACGTACAAACTACATACAGACAGCACCTGTAGATTGGATTGAATCCATGTTATAAGGAAGCAACTCCACCGCTGTGCTACTGTGCCGCTCTTTTGTATTAGTGATAGGGTTATTAATTTATTGTTTTTTTTTAAAATGATGTTACTTATGAGTATTGTTTACAGGCTTGGTATGCTGCTGCAAAGCAATATCATTGTTCCGTTGTGGGTACATATGACAATTAAACACTATTGAATCTTAAAAGGTCTGTTTCAATGCTGTATGACAATGTCATCAATTCATGTTAGGGCAGAGGCTAATTAAGTTTCAACCATGCAATTGTTCTCATGACCCTAAATATATAACCAATATAATATTAATATATTATTAAAACACGCATACGGATACATTATTCTAATTTTTAATGTAATTTTTGTAGAAATGAATAGACAAGAACAAAGTCAATATACAGAATTTAACTAGGGCTGCACGGTTGCGCAGAGGTTGAGTTGCTGACTTGCAGCGGCAGAGTGCTGGATTCAAGTTCGATCCTGACTACGGGTGCTGTCCGTACGGAGTTTGTACATTCTCCCTGTGACCTGCGTGGGTTTTTTCCGGGTGCTCCGGTTCCCTCCCACACTCCAAAGACGTACATGTTTCTAGGTTAATTGGCTTGGTATAATTGTAAATTTTCCCTAATGTGTGTAGGATAGTGTAAGTGTGCGGGGATTGCTGGCCGGCGCGGACTCGGGGGGTGGCGGCAATGAGCCTGTTTCCGTGCAGCATCGCTAAACTAAACTATGAAAACACACAAAACATTCAATATCTAACCATTGTGATCAAACATGAACAAAGCAATGAGCTTTTTAAAAAAACAACTTCAAGATAAATGGTTAAGAAGGAACCGCAGATGCTAGAAAATCGAAGGTAGACAACAATGCTGCAGAAACTCAGCGGGTGAGGCAGCATCTATGGAGAGAAGGAATACGTGATGAAAGTCACCTATTCCTTCGCTCCTTAGATGCTGCCTCACCCGCTGATTTTCTCCTCCATTTTTGTTTACTCTCAACATAAATGGTTACTCACTGCTTCGGCATGTAGGTGGTGATGGCACAAAATCGTTGTTTTCAGTGCAACGAATTGTCCTCGGTCCAATCATTACATATCCTACTTTGCATCTGTAGGTGACTTCACCGTGCAATTTGTATGTGAATAGAAATCCTGCTTGTATAACTGCATTTTCGGGTGTTGCAGGACGAGTGCACCTAACAACTGATAAGCGTTGCATTAGACACCACAAACACAAGCAAGAAATATTTTATACCCATTGTAAGTGCTCATAAAACAGAGAAAACAACAACGACAGGTAGAACAAATATAAAGGGAATCAAATAATGGCCATAGCCTTAATTACATAATTACTTGGTCTCGGGAATCTGTTATAGACAATAGACAATAGGAGTGGGCCATTTGGCCTTTCGAGCCAGCACCGCCATTCAATGTGATCATGGCTGATCATCCCCAATCAGTACGCAGTTCCTGCCTTCTCTCCGTATCCCCTAACTCACCCCTGAATAATAACGTTCAAACAAGTAAATTATAAGCTTTGTAGAAATTATTCCTCATAATTAAACATGCCTCATTTTAAAAATATATTGATCAAACTAGCTTGAGATATACCTTCCTTTTTGGGAGGGGGCATCCACTGTTGGAATAGTGATTACTGGATTAAATGGGACCCGTTGGGTCCCTGTCACATGGGAGGCCTGGTCCCCCAACACAACCCATTCCCCAATGTAATATTCCACCACTCACCCGTTCCCCCAATGTAACCCGCCCCCCCAACACAATATTGCACCACTCATTCATAGCCCACAACTGCGCAGGCACGACTCATTCCCCCTCATCTCTTAGCACTCCCTCCACCTCCTCTTCACCCTGCCTCTTCTTTCCCCTTTCCTCCTCCCCTCCCCCAATCCCTCCCTCACCGCTCCCTCCATCTCCTATCCCCTACCTCCTGTCACTCCCTCCCTCCCTCCATAAAAAGCAGCATCTGCAATTCATTCCTCCACAGGTCATTTATTCTTAGCTGTAGTTTAGATCCAGTTGACTTGACGATTGGACCAGTTTGCATCATATGTGCGTGTGCGTGAGTGTGTGCGTGCTCAAACTCCGCGTCAACTTCTCAGCCACCCTGCAACCCGACTCTACCTCCCTCCCTCTGCCCACTCCGGCTCAGCCACCGCTCAGCCCGCCCCCGTCCTGTCCGACTGCCTGCTGCTGCCGTTCGGCCCGACCCGCCCTGCCTACCCGCTTACCTGCCTGTCTGCTTGCTGTCGCCGTCAGGCCGGGCTGCAGGGGAGGTATAGAGTTGGTGTTTGACACCGTGGGCACCACGAGTTTCAATAGACAATAGGTGAAGGAGTAGGTGATTTGGCCCTTCGAGCCAGCACTACGAAAACTAAGATTTTTAAACCTCAATAACTTTTACAATATACCGCCGATCGGAACAAAACTTGTTGCACTCACAGCACAGGAGAACAGTGAGTAACCTGGCGAATAGTCGTGCTATCGCATATCGTTTTTGCGCAAATAGTAAAAACGCGCAAACTGGAAGAACAGATCAGAGTTTTAGTTTTGTGTAATAGATTGACACTATACTCATGCAGAAAGAGAGACTTTAAGGTGGTGTGTATTGAAACAGTTTAATCTCCTGATAGCGGGGTACTTACAGATACTTATAGGAGATGGGGTTTAAAGAGTTGACAGCCTCAGTGTTCTAGAAGAAATACACTCAATATCATCACAAATGGAAATCAAGGAATTTCACTACCAACAAACTTAATTTGTGGCCAACACCACTAAACCTTGTGCATAGTTTAACAATTTCACTTCATATTTTTTTATTGAGCAACAGCAAAGGTGTCAAGTCTGCCAAAACGATCCATTTTTGATCTATTATTGTTATAGATTCATAGAGTGATAAAGTATGGAAACAGGTCCTTCAGCCAACTTGCCCACATCAGCCACAATGTCCCAGCTATACTAGTCCCATCTGCCTGTGTTTGGTACATATCCCTCCAAACCTGACCTATCCACGTACCTGTCTAACTGCTTCTTAAACGTTGAGATAATCCTAGCTTACCTCCTCTAACAGCTTGATCCACACACCAACCATTCTTTGTGTGAAAAAGTTACCCCTCAGATTTCTATAAAATCTTTTCTCCTTCAACTTAAACCTGTGTCCTCTGGTCTTCGATTCACCTACTCTGGGCAAGAGACTGTGCATCTACTCGATCTATTCCTCTCATGATTTTATACACTTTTGTCCCCTTATGAAATTAATTTGTCCATTAACTAAATCTTCCTTCCAGTCTATCAGACATTCCATCTAGTGTGAAGAAGAGTCTCGACCTAAAGCATTACCTGCCTGACCTGCTGAGTTACTCCAGCACTCTGTGAAACGTCCATGTTCTCCAGGGATGCTGCCTGACCTGCAGAGTTACTCCAGCATTGTGTGTCATTTTATTCCATCTAGTAATCTCCAACTTATACCCTGAAAATAATATTCCTCCTATACATACTTACTTTTGCAGGTTGGTGGTTTGTGATTCCAATGTCCATTAGCTTTACATTCAAGCAGTCTTGAACCAATCAATGAGTAGTCAGCATTACATCTATATTCTGCAACCATTCCAGTCTCCCAGAATTCACCGTCGGCAGTTGGTGTAATTCCATTCTGAGTCGCTTTAAGGTCAGGGCATTTGACAGCTGCGTATAAACAAAATCCACTTAAAATTCTAAATAGATTGTCAGAGAAAAACTTTATCTCAGTGGCTAAAAGAACATCATTCAGCTTCAGTCTGCACAGAGCTGGTGCAATCGCCCCGTGACCTGCGTGCAGGGCCGGCCTTAAGCAGATTGGACCGATTGTTCCCAAAGGGGGCCCCGCACTAAATTAATCAAAAGACCCTAGAGCTCTGCAACTGTTCCCCTGCAACACTGCGGGAGGCATAACTGAACCTGCGTTGCTTTCGTCTGTCCGTACGCTCTTGGTTCCGGCGCTTCTCTCCTCAGTCTCCGCCAAACACATACACACAGCATGTCTGGCAGATCGGTGCGGGCCGAGACCAGAGGCAGCTTTGAGGAGCAGGGCGAAGGCTGACATCAAACAGGTCATGGCAGCTATCGAAAAAGTACGGAAATGGTAAGGGGGAAATTAAAAAAACCCAAAGGATTTCCTTCCTTCCCTCCCTTTCTCCCCTTCCCTTCCTCCCTTCTTTCTCTACTTCCCTCACTCCCTTCTCTCCCTCCCTCCCTTCTCTCCTTCCCTCCCACACACACACATGCCTCTAGCATGTCCAAACTATTTGGTCCATTAACTCTCAGGCATTTTTTAAGCGCACATTTTGATTACTTTCCATTCTACCATAGAGATATGAAGTCTATAATAGACTTTATTTGTATTTCTATGATTCTACAGACCTTGGCTGGGAACCTGGGGCTCACAAAAATTGTTCCCAATTGGGCCCCGCACCTCCTAAGGCCGGCCCTGCCTGCGTGTATTTTCTCCAGCATCTCTGGTTTATTCACACAGTGCAAAGACGTATAGGTTTGTAGGTTAATTGGCTTAGCAAAACTGTAAATGGTCCCTAGTGTGTATGGGATAGTACTAGTGTACGTGGATCACTGGTCGGCGCGGACTTGTTAGGCCGAAGGGCTTGTTTCTGCCCTATATCTCTAAACTAAGTAACTCTAAATTCAGTTACACAAAATACTGCCAATCCAAACCAATGCAGCACAACAAAGCATGGCATTATTGTACAAATCCCAAAAGATCTGCAAAAGTCCAGTATGAAAAGGAGCGTACTATACTGAAAGGCAATATCCATTAATATTGTGTGGGTACCAAACATGTGAACAGACATTACATGGTTGGTGGACGTGCAAGTTTGGTTCTGTAACATAGATATTGTTGCTGCTGTGGAGCGAGGTTCTTCACTCCAGCTCATGTGTGTCAATTAAGGTACAGTGAAACTTCCGCCATTTCAGACAACCTTTTATCCAGAGTTCCGGAAACCGAAAAGCTCCGAAAACCGGACATTTTTTCCAGAATGTCGTCTGCACACCAAAGTTCGCGTTTGGTGCCAAACTTGACCCGAAACGACCCACGGTCAACCCAGGTCTGTACTACTGTAGCGGCTGCCTCCGAGACACTTAAACATCTGTAAATCATTGCTTAAATGGTAGTCAGTTAGTTTGGAGGGCTTTTATGTGAAGGGAGGGGGGGGGGTGAAGGGGGAAACTTTAATTCTTAGTCCCCTATCTGGTCGGAGAGGCGGGGAGCGGGCAATGCCTTACCGGGTCACCGTGCAGTAAGCTCCGGAGCGCTGTGGCCGCCGATTCCCAACATCGCGGAGCTGGGGCTGTGGGTGTCCGGCCGCGGGCCGCGCTGGATTTGGAGCGCCGCGCAGCCAGGGGTAGAGTTGCTGGGGTCGGAGCTACAACCGGCGCCGCCCGCAGCCCCAGCTCCGCGATGTTGGGAGTCGGCGGCCACAGCGCTCCGGAGCTTACTGCACGGCGACCCGGTAAGGCATTGCCCGCTCCCCGCCTCTCCGACCAGGTAGGGGACTAAGAATTAAAGTTTTCCCCTTCACCACCCCCCCCCCCCCCCCTCACATAAAAGCCCTCCAAACTAACTGACTAACATTTAAGCAATGATTTACAGATGCTTAAGTGTCTCGGAGGCAGCCGCTACAGTAGTACAGACCTGGGTTGACCGTGGGTCGTTTCGGGTCAAGTTTGGCGCCAAACGCGAGCTTTGGTGAGCAGACGACATCCTGGAAAAAAATGTCCGGTTTTCGGAGCTTTTCGGTTTCCGGAACTCTGGATAAAAGGTTGTGCACCTGTACCATTGACCAGGTGTGTCAAACTCAATTTAGGTCACACGCAAAATATGACTTTGTGCACGCCAGATCGTGCCGTCCACACGCGAACGCAGTCTGATCCGGCACCGAGGATAGCTGCAGCCCACTCTGGCATCGGGGAAATCATCCCGCGGGCCGATCTAACCCCTTCGCGGGCCACATGCGGCCCGCGGGCGCGAGTTTGACACCTGGCCATAGACAATCCCGTAGAGAACAACTAAAATATAATCTTTTTTCATAAGCAAAGTTAATAATTTGCCATAAAATATTTATTCCTCAAACTAAAACGGAACCTGATCTTACCTTCACATGTTGGCACCTGGCCATCCCAACCAGTAACAACACAACGACGGTATGCCCGACCAACCATCATGTACCTAGATAAAGGAAATAATCCACTGTTGAAAACTAGAATACAATTTAATGACAAAAGAATCTGGATAAATATAGGCAGCACCTCTGATAACTGCAAGTACTTGTACCGGACGGAGCCATTGAGCTAGCAGGCCGCACAGCATTTCGCTGGGATAGAAACAAAGACTCCGGTAAGAGCAAAGGAAGGGGGTTATGCATCTACGTTCACAACAACTGGTGTACAAATACCGCAATCATAGACAGACACTGTTCTGCTGATTTGGAGTACCTGGTAGTTAGATGCAGGCCTTTCTACCTTCCACGTGAGTTTACCGCGGTCATAGTTACAGCTGTGTATATCCCACCGGATGCTAATGCTAGCATAGCCCTAGGCTACCTCCATAGCGCTATCAGCAAACAAGAGAACACCTACCCCAAAGCAGCCCATAATCATAGCTGGTGATTTTAATCACGCAGACTTAAAATCAGTTCTCCCCAAGTTTGAACAACACATCAAATGTGCAACCAGGGGAGAAAATACATTAGACAAGGCCTACTCAAACATCAAGAAGGGGTTTAGAGCCACACCACTACCACACTTAGGCCAGTTGGATCACCTATCCATTCACTTAGCACCAGCATACACCACCCTCAGGAGAAAAGCTCAACCCACCACCAGGACAGTTAAAACTTGGCCTGAAGGAGCTTCCTCACAGCTACAGGACTGCTTTGAAAGGACAAACTGGGACATTTTTGGAAATCAGGACTTGGAGGAGTACACATCCACGGTACTCTTTTACATCCAGAACTGTGTTGACAACGTCACCGTCGACAAACTCATCCGGGTGTGCCCCAACCAGAAGCCGTGAATGACAAAAGAGGTTCAAACTCTCCTCAAGGACCGCAACACCGCCTTCAGGTCTGGCGACAGAGCCATGTACAGCGCTGCTAGAGCCAACCTGAAGAAAGGCATCAGGGATGCCAAAGCGTCCCACAAGAGGAAGATAGAGGACCACTTTAACAACAACGATCCACGGCGGGTGTGGCAGGGCATCCAGCACATCACCAACTACAAGCCCAGCAACAGCACGACGGCCGACGGCGACGCCTCACTGGCAGAGGAGCTGAACTGCTTCTTTGCTCGCTTCGAGGCAGAACCAGAAGAGTTTGTCACCATTCTCCCACCAGCCCCTAACAACAACAACTACACCCTCACTGTGCAGGAGCATGAAGTGAGGCAGGTGCTCAGGGCGGTGAACCCGAGGAAGGCTGCCGGCCCGGATGGCGTGACAGGAAGGGTTCTGAAGGAATGTGCAGACCAACTCTCCGAGGTCTTCACGAAAATCTTCAACCTGTCCCTGTCCAAATCCATCATCCCACCGTGCCTGAAGTCTGCCACAATCATCCCACTACCAAAAAAGCCTGTTATCAGCGGCCTTAACGACTACCGACCGGTCGCTCTCACACCAGTCATCATGAAGTGTTTCGAGAGGCTGGTCCAGCAGCACATCAAAGCCAGCCTCCCGCCCACCTTCGATCCACACCAGTTTGCCTACAGAGCAAATAGGTCCACTGAGGATGCCATCGCCACTGCTATTCACACTGCACTGACCCACCTCGAACACCAGGGGAGCTATGTGAGGATGCTTTTCATTGACTTTAGCTCCGCTTTCAATACCATCATCCCCAGCAGACTGGTCACCAAACTCATGGATTTAGGACTCTCCCAACCCATCTGCCTCTGGATCAAGGACTTTCTGTCTAACCGCCCCCAGACCATCAGACTAGGCCATCACCTCTCCACCCCATCACACTCAGCACCGGCTCCCCACAGGGCTGTGTGTTCAGCCCCCTCCTCTACGCCCTCTACACCCACGCTTGTGCCCCCGCCCACTCCACCAACACCATTGTCAAATTTGCGGACGACACGACTGTGGTTGGACGTATCTCAGGAGGAGATGAGACAGCCTACAGGGAGGAAGTCCAAAGATTGGCAGCGTGGTGTTCAGACAACAACCTCATCCTAAACACCACAAAAACAAAGGAAATTATCATAGACTTCCGTAAGAACAGTGCAGCCCCCAAACCCCTATTCATCAATGGGGACTGTGTGGAAAGGGTCTCAGACTTCAGATTCTGGGGAACACAAATTACGGAGGATCTCTCCTGGACTACAAACACCACACCAGCAGTCAAGAAGGCCCAGCAGCGACTCTACTTTCTGAGGATCCTCAGGAAAAATAACCTGGAGGAGAAGCTGCTGGTGTCCTTCTACCGCTGCTCCATCGAGAGTGTGCTGGCGTACTGTATAACCACATGGTATGCCAGCTGCTCTGCAGCGGACAGGAGAGCCCTTCAAAGGGTCATCAACACCGCACAAAAAATCACTGGCTGCCCACTGCCCTCCCTGAAGGACATCTTCAGCTCGCGCTGCCTTGGGAGGGCAACCAACATCCTAAAGGACCCTTCCCACCCTGGACACAACCTGTTCCACCTGCTGCCCTCTGGCAGACGGTACAGGTCTTTCAAAACTCGCACAAACAGACTCAGAGACAGCTTCTACCCCATAGCCATACGTGAACTTAAAAATGCAAAATAAGAAATAACACTCACATTCAACTGAATGGTTCTACCTCAGCTGCTATTGTTATTTACCTGTAATTTTTTTTTAATATGTATATATTTTTACCTTTTCTTATATATTTAAAATTGCTCTTGTGAATCGCACCGTGGGATTGACTTTTAAATTTCGTTGTACCATGTGCAATGACAATAAAGAGATTCATTCATTCATTAATTCATTCAATCATTCATACATTCATTTATTCAAGTGAGTTTATATCATTTCTGTATTGACTTACAGGTTTAGGATTTGGTTTAATTTCACAATTCATGATATCGGTTTCTCTACAATTAATTAAAGTTTTAAATGTTGTCCCATTTTTCCCCAGATTCTTCAAGGTTTGATTTACCTGAGCATGTTCGCTGGTTACGTGATTTAGATATTGGTTGACATAATCCAGAATGTACAAGATCCCTTTCCCGACTTGTTTCCACGATATTCAGAAACAGTTAATCAAAATTAACTAGATTTGTCTAATCGCACAGCTATATGATAAACATAAGGAAGCTAGAGACGAAAGAGTTAAGGAGTTATTCTGTGCACATTCAAACTCAAAGGTATCTGGGCAGCTAATACTCTGGAATTCCAGATTTTAGAAAGACTCCTGGAGTTGAGATGGGATTTCTTTAGCCAGAGGGTGGTGAATTTGTGGAGTTCATTGATACAGATGTCTGTGGAGGCCAAGCCGTTGGGTATTTCTAAAGCAGAGATTGATAAATGTTTGATTTGTTTTGGTATCAGGGGTTATGGAAAGAAGGCAGGCGAATGGGGTTTTGAAGAAAAAATAGATCAGCCATGCTTGAATGGTGGAGTTGACTCGATTGGCTGAATGGCCTAATTCTGCTATTGTCATGGTAAGGCACGGGCGGTGTTCATGTATCTCCAGTCAGATTAGAATAACGGAAAACTTAGTCAATCTTAAACAAGGAAATAAAAATATTTTTGTGGTTAACTTTAATCAAGAACAGGCATTGATATTGGTGCACAAGGAACTTCAGATGTACAAACCTCAAGAAAACTCCTTGATGAACTCTGCCGGTCAAGCAGCACCCGTGGGGGCAAAGGAATGATCCACATTTCATGTCTTGACATTTTATGTCCTGGGTAGGGTGCCACCACAAAATGCCGACTATGGCAAATGTCTCTTTGCCTCCACAGTTGTTGCTTGATCCACTGAGTTCCTCCAACAGATTGATTTTGCCTCCAGACACATATGCCGTTATTCTTGCAAAGTTTGTTAAATGAAACGACCCAGAAATGTAGTAAAAACTGAGGAAATTGATAGCAACTTCATGAGAAAATAGGGACTAATAGAATGCAGACTAGTGTGATGCTGTGCATTTTGGAAAGAAAGGAATACATAAGAAGCATTGTACAACTTCAGGGGTAAGAGGTGGAACTTTGGGACATTAAATGCAAGCAGTTTAACTCAAAGGTATGCAGTTGATGGCAAAACCCTTAATAGCATTGATATACAGAGCGATCTCGGGCTCCATGATTCCTTGAAAGTGACAAGACAAGTTGACAGAGTGGTAAAGAAGGTGTACGGTACGCTTACCTTCACCAGTCGAGGCATTGTGTCTCACAGTCAGGAAGTCATGATGCCGCTTTATTGGACTTTGGTTATGCTGTATTTGGAGTACCGTGTGGTGGTTCCATTACAGGAAGGATGTGTGGGCTTTGGAGAGGGTGCAGAAGAGTTTATCTGAATGCAGCCTCGATTAACAGTCTATTAGCTAAGGGAGAGGTTGGACAAACTGGAACTTGTGAAACGCTGGACACTGAGGAGAGACCTGAGAAGAATATCAAATTATGAGGCATAAATAAGTTAAACAATGAGAACCTTTCTCCCAGTGCGGAAATGCCAAATACTAGTTGGCATAGTATTAAGGTGAGAGGGGCAAAAGAGTTTTCAAAAGGAATATATTTTTTCACAGAGTGGTGGGTGCCTGGAACTGGTGGCGGAGGCCCTCCCTGGGCTGGTGGCGGGGGCATTTACGACAGTGACATTTAAGAGGCACATGGATCATCAGGGAATGGAGGGATATGCAGCACATGCAGGCAGAAATTAGTTTAACTTTCCGTCATGCTTAGCACAGACATTGTGGGCCAAAGGGCCTGTTTTTGTGCTGCATCATTCTGTGTTCAATGAGGTGCAGAAAAGAGAAGTTAGGGGATTATCATGTAACAATCTGTAAAGGGAGCAGGATAAAGCTTAAATTTAATAAAACATTGTGGTCTAGCTCTGTTAATATAGTAACATAATTCAAAAACAAGGGACCTGTATTAGAAACATAGAAAATAGGTGCAGGAAGAGGCCATTCGGCCCTTCCAGCCAGCACCACCATTCAATGTGATCATGGCTGATCATCCCCAATCAATAACCCATGCCTGCCTTCTCCCCATATCCCTTGACTCCACTAGCCCCTAGAGCTCTATCTAACACTCTCTTAAATCCATCGAGTGATTTGGCCTCCACTGCCCTCTGTGGCAGGGAATTCCATAAATTCACAACTCTCTGGGTGAAAACGTTTTTTCTCACCTCAGTCTTAAATGACTTCCCCTTTATTCTAAGACTGTGCCCCCTGGTTCTGGACGCGCCCAACATTGGGAACATTTTTCCTGTTTGTTCATTTTTAAAATTAACGATTTCAGCCATTTCTAATAATAATAATAATAATAATAACTTTATTTGTTAAGCACCTTAAAAAACAACCAAAGCTGACCAAAGTGCTGTACAGAAAAAAAAAAATAAGCAAGACATCATAAAACAGGCAGAACAATAGAACATACAGCTAACACGATGCGCATAAATTACATACGAAAATTCAACAATAAATTAAAAGACATAAAACATGAGTATGAACCACGCAGCAAAATCAAGCAAATAAAGTAAATAAATAAGTCGACACCTTACTGGTCTACAAAGGCCACGGAGAATAGATATGTCTTCAGAAGTGATTTAAAAACAGCTAGAGAAGGGGCCTGTTTAACGTGTAGAGGCAATTCATTCCATAATCTTGGAGCCGACACAGCAAAGGCACGGTCCCCTCTGAGCTTCCGCTTAGTTTTTGGCCCAATCAGGAACAGCTGATCATCTGACCTGAGAGAGCGGGAGGGTGCATAAGGGTGAAGAAGCTCAGATAGGTAGGACGGGGCAAGACCATTTAGGGATTTAAAAGCAAATAAAATAATTTTAAAATGAATCCTATACTGAACAGGCAGCCAGTGGAGAGAGGCCAAAATGTGTGAAACGTGATCATGTTTTCGTGTGCCAGCCAATAGACGAACAGCTGCATTCTGTACCATCTGGAGACAATTAATATACATTTATTCATTAATTACTCACCCTGGGTCGCAAAAATAATTAACTGTACTTCCAAAAGTAACAGATTTTGCCTCGTAACGCCCATTTGGAAGCTCTCCTGGACTACCACAAGTCCTCGCTAGACAGAGAGAATAAGAGAGAAATGATAAAGAAGTAACACCCAAACAGGCAACAGTTTTATTCAGTTGCAATGTGACGTTCCAGCTTTTCCACCATGTTTTGACCAATAAGGGCAGATGTGCTTTGTTTACCACTGTCTAGTTGTGTTTGGGACCTATGGACCTGCATGCCAAGATTCCTCTGTACATCAATGCCCCCAAGTGTCCTGCCATTTACTGTATGCTTTCCTCTTACATCTGACTCCTCCAAAGTACAACACCTCACACTTGTCCAATTGAACTCCATCTGCTATTTTTCCCTCCAAATTTCCAATGAACTTTATGCTGCTATATCCTTTGATAACCTTCCTCAGTATCCATAATTCCACCAATTTCATCTGGAAACCCTAACTTGGGCAGCATCTCTGGAGAACATGGATAGATGACATTTCTGGTCAGGACCCTTCTTCAGACTGATTGTATATTAAGTTCAGACTGACTACAATAAGTCTGAAGAAGGCTCCTGACCTGAAACATCACCTATCCACATTATCCAGAGATGCTGTCTGATCCATTGAGTTAGTCGGGCACTTTGTGTCCTTTTTTGTAAACCAGCATCTGCAGTTCCTTGTTTCTACAAATAATTAGATGAATTAATTCTAAAGACAAATAAACGAGGATCAAAATCTTAGCTGGGCTATTAATTTTCTGTAATGATAGGAATACAGATGGAATGAAATCTGCTGAAAAGCATGCAGTATAAAATATTTTCCCAACGTAATTATAATTCTAACATTTGAGTTTATAAGCGCACTTATCTAGACTAGTTTAGCAGTCAAATCATAACTTAATACAAATGCATAGATAGAAAAATGTGAAAGAAATTTGGGACAAACAGACAAATGAGACAAGATCAACCAGACATCTTGGTCAGCATACACGACTTTGGCCAAAGGGCTTATTTCCACGCTTACAATGCTATGATTTGAAATCATCCGGGCGATTCCCAATCCTGATGAACTCAGCCCGGTCCATCAGGGCCACATTCCCCCCTCCGCCCTCACGCTCCCATGCGGCACTACATGCCTCAAGAAAGCAGCATCCTGCCGTGCACTATTCTCACTGCTGCCATCAGGCAGGAGTTACGGATACTTGAAGTCACACGCCACCAGATTCAGGAATTGTTACTTTTCTACAAACATCAGGCTCTTGAACTAACATGCACAACTTTAATCCTACCACAAAAACAGAACCTTATGGATCAGTGCATGGACTTGTTTTATAATTGTGTAATTCATATATAATTTTTTTTTGTATTAGACAGTGTCCATGTGCCTTTGAGTTGCTGCAACCAAAATGTCCATTACACCTGTACCTCACTGGACGTGTGCATCTGATAATAAACGTGACCTCTGCTCATGCTGGAAATTGTAACCTGATCAATCTTCTGCTGAATCATCTGCAAAACCCTTCACTTAAAATGGCATGCAAGAATAAATATCCAGTGATGACTGAACATCTACCCAAACAACCAGATTGTGGTCCATTACTTGCTTGGGGCAAACCATAAGACAAACCATAAGAGGTCTGAAGAGGAGTTTCTGCCCGAAACGTTGCCTATTTCTTTCGCTCCATAGATGCTGCTGCACCCGCTGAGTTTCTCCAGCACTTTTGTCTACCATAAGAGAATAAAGTTAGTCCGAGAACTTACGTATACAAACTGCAAGGAGAAGTGACCAGGTTGAATCAGCTCCGCAGGTAACAGATGTTTTAACTCCTTGTTTGAAAACGTAACCTGGATGACATTGATAACGAACTTTTGTATTCGGTGCAAAACTGGTCTGTGAGATTTGAGCATCCACTAAGGACCCATGTTCCAATTTTGGAGGCGATCCACAATCACCTTCAAGAAAAGAAGAAACAAAAAAAAATCATACTTTAAGCATGCAATCAGTCTCCTTTCAAGTTCCATTTAGCATTTCACTACTATATGCTTAAAAGATATTTGGGCAGATAAATGGGCTAGAAGGCTATGGACCAAATGCAGACAAATGGGAAGCCCAGGATGAACACAGTAGGCATGAACCAGGTGGGCCGATGTGATGTATAGCTCTATGATTCTATTCCCCTCTTATACTGAAAAGCGTTTATTTTAATTTACATTAATTATTCCATTCCCTTGTTTCAATATTGCATGTGCAATTTGATCTCCTTTGATTTATTTCCTTTGATGTTGTATGACTCAAATTATTGAGTCATACAACATGGTAATAGGCCCTTCGGCCCAACATGCCCACGCCAACCAACCTATCCCATCTACACATCCCACCCGTCTGCATTTGGACCATATAATTCTAAACCCATCCTTCCATGTACCTGTCTAATTGTTTCTTAAATGTTGCAACAGTCGCTGCTTCAACTACCTCCTCTGGCAGCTTGTTCCACACACCCACCAGCCTATTAAATCCTTTCCCCTTCATCTTAAATCTATGTCCCCTGGTTTGTGGTTCCCCTTTTCTATAATAATAATAATAATAATAATAATCTTTATTTATATAGCACTTTTCAACAAAACCAGTATTTGAACCAAAGTGCTTTACAGAGTTTGATTAAATTAATAGAACAGACCAAATGTCAATAAATCCATACAAAACAAAAAAGAGAAAAAAGAAAAAAAAGACACAGAACAGTACACTATAGAAATCAACATGAAACGTCCCCCCCACAGCAGAATTCACTGTGAGGGAAGGCACTAAAAATATCCAGTTCTCCCCCTCATAGTCCACCCGAGGCAAGAGACTCTGTGTATCTGCCAGATCTATGATTTTATACACCTCCGGCTATGAAACAGTGGCAGGCGATCTGTTGACATCACCACATTAAAGCACATTATTTATCCATTTTATGTTTTTAGTTATTAAAACTTAGAAAAATTGGTACCATTATATAAACACAGATACACTAACACAAGGATGTTCTATCCGCTGGAGAAACACCTGCTGCACAAACCAATGGTATGTCTAAGGTAAATAGAGCCATAGAGACATACAACAGGGAAGTAGTCTCTTTGGTCTAACTTTACTATGCTGACCAAGATGGCCCATCTTGACTAGTCCCATCTGCCGCATTTAGCCCATATCCCTCTTAAACCTTTCCTATCCAAGTACCTGACAAATGTATTTTAAATATTACAGTACCTGCCTCAACTATCTGGTCTGGTAGCTCATTCCATATATCCACCACCTTCTGTGTGAAAGCATTCCCCCTCCACTTCTTAAATCTTTCCCTTCTCGCCTTAAACCTATGTCCTCTGTTTTTTTTGATTCTCCTACTCTGGGTAAAAGACTATGTGCATTAACTCTATCTATTCCCCTCATGATCTTATACACCTCTAAAAGATGTTTAAGAATGAACTGCAGATGCTGGAAAATCGAAGGTACACAAAAATGCTGGAGAAACTCAGCGGGTACAGCAGCATCTATGGAGCAAAGGAAATAGGCAACGTTTCGGCCCGAAACATTGCCTATTTCCTTCTCTCCATAGATGCTGCTGCACCCGCTGAGTTTCTCCAGACTTTTTGTGTACCCACCTCCATAAGATCACCCCTCAACCTCCAGCATTTCAAGAAATAAAGTCCTGGCCTATCTAGCCTCTCCCTATAGCTCAGGCCTTCAAGTCCTGAAACATCCTCGAAAATGTTCCCTTCACTCTTTCCAACATAATGGCATCCTTCCTATAGCAGGATAACTAAAACTAATTAAAACTGAACTCAATACTCCAAATGCGGTCTCACCAACATCTTGTGCAAAGGTAGACAAAAAAGCTGGAGAAGCTCAGCGGGTGAGGCAGCATCTATGGAGTGAAGGAATAGGCAACTTTTCGGGTCGAGACCCTTCTTCAGACTGATTTGTCTACCTTTGATTTGTCCTGCCTCTGCAGTTCTTTCTTAAACATCTTGTGTAATGTAACATAACATCCCAGTTTCCACACACAATCTGTGTAGGTACAAACTGTAAATGCTGGTTTACACCGAAGACAGACACAAGATGCTGAAGTAACTCAGCGGGTCAGGCAGCAATTCTGAAGAAAAATAGATGATGTTTCATGTCAAGACCCTGCTTCAGTCTAGACCCGAAACATAGAAACATAGAAATTAGGTGCAGGAGTAGGCCATTCGGCCCTTCGAGCCTGCACCGCCCTTCAATATGATCATGGCTGATCATCCAACTCAGTATCCCGTACCTGCTATCTCTCCATACCCCCTGATCCCCTTAGCAACAAGGGCCACATCTAACTCCCTCTTAAATATAGCCAATGAACTGGCCTCAACTACCCTCTGTGGCAGAGAGTTCCAGAGATTCACCACTCTCTGTGTGAAAAAAGTTCTTCTCATCTTGGTTTTAAAGGATTTCCCCCTTATCCTTAAGCTGTGACCCCTAACATCACCTATTCTTTTTCTCCATTGATGCTGCCTGAGCCACTGAGTTACTCCAGGATTTTGTGTCCATGTTCTATACTCAATAGCCTGACTGAATGAAGGCCCATGCACAGAAAGCCTTCTTGACCACCCTATCTACCTGTGACGCCACTTTAAAGGAACTATGCACCTACACTCCTCGATCCCTCTGCCGTACAACACTCCCCAGGGCCTTGTCATTCACTGTGAAGGACTTGCATTGGTTTAACTCCCAAAATGCATTACAAAATGTACTTATCAGCATTAAACTCCATTAACCATTTCTCAGCCTACTTGCCCAACTGATGAAGATTCTGCTGTAATTTTGAATAACCATCTTTGCTATCTACAATACCACCACTGTAATGTCATCTGCAAATTTACTAATCATTCCTTCTACACGCCCATCCAAATTGATGATATAAACCACAAACAGCAATTGGCCCAGTTTGACGGTCTCAAGAACGACAACTGAAGTTTTAAACAAACTTTTATTCGAAAATTCACTAAAATTCAGTAAACAGGTTCTCTAGACACGTCTGACCACAGTTCTGAACTGGCTCGCGAAAGCAAAACCGCGCAAAAACAAGCTGCCCCTCCCGAGTCACGTGACCGCGGCTTCCGAACGCCGGGTTCGATACCTGCGTGCGGCAGTAGGCACCGCTACACCAGCACCAATCCCTGAGGCACACCACCAGTCACATGCCTCCAGATCGATAACAACCTTCTATCATCACCCTCTGCTTACTTCCATGAAGCCAAGTCTCTATCCAGTCAGTTAGCTCTCCCTGGATCCCATGCAATCTAACCTTCCAGAGCACCTTACCATGCAGAACCTCAAATCCCTTGTTAGTTAATGTGTCAAATCGAAACTGTACCCAATAATTTCCAGCATAACTACATAAGTTTATTGACTTCAAATGCACAGTGCAATGTGTGGCCATGATGTGACAATTGATGAAATTACACAGCCAGCAAAGATTGAAAAATCTGCCACCTTTCGTAATCTATCCCTGACCTTTGTCAGCAGCTGGGGACGTATCCACCTTTAAATCTATCTCCCATTGAAGATGTTTTGTTCTAGACTTTCACCAACCCTTCCCTGCATTCTCTAACTACAGCATCCAACTCTTTAATGAATTCTGGCAAGTGGGGAGGTAGGCTGGAAAGTATATGGAGGAGAATCACCAGGATTTCACTGTGAACACTTCTGAAAACTTACTGGGTCGGTTTTCCCAGTTGTGGCAGAGGCTAAGAGGTGACATAATTTAAATCTATAAAATCACAGTAGTATATAGATCGGGTAGACTGGAGTGTGCAGGAAGGAACTGCAGAGTTGGAGGGAAGAAGGTTTTCGGCCTGAAACGTGGCCTATTTCCTTCGCTCCATGGATGCTGCCACACCCGCTGAGTTTCGCCAGCACTTTTGTCTACAAAGGAACTGTAGATGCTGGTTTAAACCGGATAAACACAAAATGCTGGAGTAACTCAGTGGGCCAGGCAGCATCTCTGGATAGTAGGAACGGGTGACGTTTCAGGTCAAGACCCTTCTTAAATGCTGAACTCCAGAATTTTGTGTCTATCTTCAGGTTAGACTGGAGGTAAGAATACAATGGAGTTCACCAGAGAATGGTGTTAAGACCATTGCTTTACTGACAGAAGAAATAGTAAAATTACAAGGATGGCACGGTGAAGCAGCAGACAGTGTTGCTGCCTCACAGCACTGGTGACCCAGGGTGTTGGAGTTTGCACATTCTCCCAGTGACCCCGTGGGTTTCCTCTGGGTGTTCCGGTTTCCTCCCATCCCAAAGATGTGCGTGTTTGTAGGTTAATTGGCTTCTGTAAAATTGCCCCTGGTGCATAGGGAGTGGATGCCAAAATGGGATAACTTAGAACTAGGGCGGTACAGTGGCTCATCTGCCTCACAGCGCAAGAGACATAGGTTTGATCCTGACTACAGGTGCTGCCTGTACAGAGTTTGCATGTTTTCCCTGTGACCTGCGTGGGTATTCTCCAGGCGTTGTGATTTCTTCCCACACTTCAAAGACTTGCAGATTTGTAGGTTGATTGGCTTTGGTAAAAATTGTAAATTGTCCTTTGTGTGTAGGATACTGCTAGTGTACAGGGATCGCTGGTCGGTGCGCAGTCAGTGGGCCAAAGGGCCTGTTTCCGTGCTGTATCTTTCAATTAATCTAACAAGTGTGCACGGCCGGTGGCAGGTGTGCGTGGGTGTGACAGGTGTGAATAACTGGTGACAGATGTGCATGGGTGTGACAGGTGTGCATGGGTGTGACAGGTGTCCATGGGTGTGACAGGTGAGCGTGGGTGACAGGTGTGCATGGATGTGACAGGTGAGCGTGGGTGACAAGTGTGCATGGGTGTGACAAGTGAACATGGGTGTAAATGGTGCATGGGTGTAAATGGTGCATGGGTGTGACAGGTGAGCATGTGTGTAAATGGTGCATGGGTGTGACAGGTGAGCATGTGTGTAAATGGTGCATGGGTGTGACAGGCGAGCATGGGTGTAAATGGTGCATGGGTGTGACAGGTGTGACCGAGTGGCCGCTCCCGAGGCTGCGCGAGGCCTGAGCGCCGAGACTGGGCCCTGGGGTCGGGGACCGAGGCCTGAGCAAGAGAGGGGAGGGATGGAGGAGAGGCCGAGGCCCGGGGGCTTCACTGTTTCCCCGAGGGCGCGCTCCTTACCCGCTGCCCTCGCCGCCGCCATCAGCAGGAAGAGCAGAGTCACGGCCACGGCCCGCAGCCCCCGCCCCGACCCCCCCATGTTGCCGCCGTCACTCCGTCCGCGGCCCCTCCCTCGCCGGCGATCACGCGCTCGCCCCGCCCCGCCCACACACCCGCCAAAAATAACCGCCGTCGCCCGCCGCGCCAACCTTGGCTTTCCGCGGGATGGCGGTGACGACGACTGGTGTGGCGATGGTGGGTGTGGCGATGGTGGGTGTGGCGATGGTGGGTGTGGCGATCGCGGGTGTGGCGATGACGGGTGTGGCGATGGCGGGTGTGGCGATGGCGGGTGTGGCGATGGTGGGTGTGGCGATCACAGGTGTGGCGATGGTGGGTGTGGCGATGGTGGGTGTGGCGATGGCGGGTGTGGCGATGTCGGGTGTGGCGATCACAGGTGTGGCGATGGTGGGTGTGGCGATGGTGGGTGTGGCGATGGTGGGTGTGGCGATGACGGGTGTGGCGATGACGGGTGTGGCGATGGTGGGTGTGGCGATGGTGGGTGTGGCGATGGTGGGTGTGGCGATGTCGGGTGTGGCGATGACGGGTGTGGCGATGGTGGGTGTGGCGATGGTGGGTGTGGCGATGGCGGGTGTGGCGATGGCGGGTGTGGCGATGGTGGGTGTGGCGATGGCGGGTGTGGCGATGGCGGGTGTGGCGATGACGGGTGTGGCGATCGCGGGTGTGGCGATCGCGGGTGTGGCGATGGCGGGTGTGGCGATGACGGGTGTGGCGATGGTGGGTGTGGCGATGGTGGGTGTGGCGATGACGGGTGTGGCGATGGTGGGTGTGGCGATGGCGGGTGTGGCGATGGCGGGTGTGGCGATGGTGGGTGTGGCGATGGTGGGTGTGGCGATGACGGGTGTGGCGATGGTGGGTGTGGCGATGGTGGGTGTGGCGATCGCGGGTGTGGCGATGGTGGGTGTGGCGATGGTGGGTGTGGCGATGGTGGGTGTGGCGATGGTGGGTGTGGCGATGGTGGGTGTGGCGATGGTGGGTGTGGCGATGACGGGTGTGGCGATCACGGGTGTGGCGATGGTGGGTGTGGCGATGGTGGGTGTGGCGATGGTGGGTGTGGCGATCGCGGGTGTGGCGATGGCGGGTGTGGCGATGGTGGGTGTGGCGATGGTGGGTGTGGCGATGGTGGGTGTGGCGATGACGGGTGTGGCGATCACGGGTGTGGCGATGGTGGGTGTGGCGATGGTGGGTGTGGCGATCACGGGTGTGGCGATGGTGGGTGTGGCGATGGTGGGTGTGGCGATCACGGGTGTGGCGATGGTGGGTGTGGCGATAGTGGGTGTGGCGATGGTGGGTGTGGCGATGACGGGTGTGGCGATGGTGGGTGTGGCGATGGTGGGTGTGGCGATGACGGGTGTGGCGATGGTGGGTGTGGCGATGGTGGGTGTGGCGATCTCGGGTGTGGCGATGGTGGGTGTGGCGATGGTGGGTGTGGCGATCACGGGTGTGGCGATGGTGGGTGTGGCGATGGTGGGTGTGGCGATCACAGGTGTGGCGATGGTGGGTGTGGCGATGGTGGGTGTGGCGATGACGGGTGTGGCGATCACGGGTGTGGCGATGGCGGGTGTGGCGATGGCGGGTGTGGCGATCACGGGTGTGGCGATGACGGGTGTGGCGATGACGGGTGTGGCGATCACGGGTGTGGCGATGGTGGGTGTGGCGATGGTGGGTGTGGCGATGGTGGGTGTGGCGATCACGGGTGTGGCGATGGTGGGTGTGGCGATGGCGGGTGTGGCGATGGTGGGTGTGGCGATGACGGGTGTGGCGATGGTGGGTGTGGCGATGACGGGTGTGGCGATGGTGGGTGTGGCGATGGCGGGTGTGGCGATGGTGGGTGTGGCGATCACGGGTGTGGCGATGGTGGGTGTGGCGATCACGGGTGTGGCGATGACGGGTGTGGCGATGGCGGGTGTGGCGATGACGGGTGTGGCGATGGTGGGTGTGGCGATGGTGGGTGTGGCGATCACGGGTGTGGCGATGGTGGGTGTGGCGATGGCGGGTGTGGCGATGGCGGGTGTGGCGATGGTGGGTGTGGCGATGGTGGGTGTGGCGATGACGGGTGTGGCGATGGCGGGTGTGGCGATGGCGGGTGTGGCGATGGTGGGTGTGGCGATGGCGGGTGTGGCGATGGTGGGTGTGGCGATGGTGGGTGTGGCGATGGCGGGTGTGGCGATGGTGGGTGTGGCGATGGCGGGTGTGGCGATGGCGGGTGTGGCGATGGTGGGTGTGGCGATCACGGGTGTGGCGATGACGGGTGTGGCGATGACGGGTGTGGCGATGGTGGGTGTGGCGATGGGGGGTGTGGCGATGGCGGGTGTGGCGATGGTGGGTGTGGCGATGGCGGGTGTGGCGATGGCGGGTGTGGCGATGGTGGGTGTGGCGATCACGGGTGTGGCGATGACGGGTGTGGCGATGACGGGTGTGGCGATGGTGGGTGTGGCGATGACGGGTGTGGCGATGGTGGGTGTGGCGATGGAGGGTGTGGCGATCACGGGTGTGGCGATGGTGGATGTGGCGATCACGGGTGTGGCGATGACGGGTGTGGCGATGACGGGTGTGGCGATGGTGGGTGTGGCGATGACGGGTGTGGCGATGGTGGGTGTGGCGATGGTGGGTGTGGCGATGGCGGGTGTGGCGATGACGGGTGTGGCGATGGTGGGTGTGGCGATGGTGGGTGTGGCGATGGTGGGTGTGGCGATGGCGGGTGTGGCGATGGCGGGTGTGGCGATGGTGGGTGTGGCGATGGTGGGTGTGGCGATGGTGGGTGTGGCGATCACAGGTGTGGCGATGGTGGGTGTGGCGATGGTGGGTGTGGCGATCACGGGTGTGGCGATGGTGGGTGTGGCGATGGCGGGTGTGGCGATGACGGGTGTGGCGATGGTGGGTGTGGCGATGGTGGGTGTGGCGATGGTGGGTGTGGCGATCGCGGGTGTGGCGATGGTGGGTGTGGCGATGGTGGGTGTGGCGATCGCGGGTGTGGCGATGGCGGGTGTGGCGATGGTGGGTGTGGCGATGGTGGGTGTGGCGATGGTGGGTGTGGCGATGACGGGTGTGGCGATCACGGGTGTGGCGATGGTGGGTGTGGCGATGGTGGGTGTGACGATCACGGGTGTGGCGATGGTGGGTGTGGCGATCACGGGTGTGGCGATGGTGGGTGTGGCGATAGTGGGTGTGGCGATGGTGGGTGTGGCGATGACGGGTGTGGCGATGGTGGGTGTGGCGATGGTGGGTGTGGCGATGACGGGTGTGGCGATGGTGGGTGTGGCGATGGTGGGTGTGGCGATCACGGGTGTGGCGATGGTGGGTGTGGCGATGGTGGGTGTGGCGATCACGGGTGTGGCGATGGTGGGTGTGGCGATGGTGGGTGTGGCGATCACAGGTGTGGCGATGGTGGGTGTGGCGATGGTGGGTGTGGCGATGACGGGTGTGGCGATCGCGGGTGTGGCGATGGCGGGTGTGGCGATGGTGGGTGTGGCGATGGTGGGTGTGGCGATGGTGGGTGTGGCGATCACGGGTGTGGCGATGACGGGTGTGGCGATCGCGGGTGTGGCGATGGTGGGTGTGGCGATGACGGGTGTGGCGATCGCGGGTGTGGCGATGGTGGGTGTGGCGATGGTGGGTGTGGCGATGACGGGTGTGGCGATGACGGGTGTGGCGATGACGGGTGTGGCGATCACGGGTGTGGCGATGGTGGGTGTGGCGATCACGGGTGTGGCGATGGTGGGTGTGGCGATCACGGGTGTGGCGATGGTGGGTGTGGCGATGGTGGGTGTGGCGATCACGGGTGTGGCGATGGTGGGTGTGGCGATCACGGGTGTGGCGATGGTGGGTGTGGCGATGACGGGTGTGGCGATCACGGGTGTGGCGATGGTGGGTGTGGCGATCACGGGTGTGGCGATGGTGGGTGTGGCGATGACGGGTGTGGCGATGACGGGTGTGGCGATCACAGGTGTGGTTATGGTGGGTGTGGCGATGACGGGTGAGGCGATGGCGGGTGTGGCGATGGTGGGTGTGGCGATGGTGGGTGTGGCGATCACGGGTGTGGCGATGGTGGGTGTGGCGATGGTGGGTGTGGCGATCACGGGTGAGGCGATGGCGGGTGTGGCGATGGTGGGTGTGGCGATGGTGGGTGTGGCGATGACGGGTGTGGCGATGGTGGGTGTGGCGATGACGGGTGTGGCGATGACGGGTGTGGCGATGACGGGTGTGGCGATCACGGGTGTGGCGATGGTGGGTGTGGCGATCACGGGTGTGGCGATGGTGGGTGTGGCGATCACGGGTGTGGCGATGGTGGGTGTGGCGATGGTGGGTGTGGCGATCACGGGTGTGGCGATGGTGGGTGTGGCGATCACGGGTGTGGCGATGGTGGGTGTGGCGATGGTGGGTGTGGCGATCACGGGTGTGGCGATGGTGGGTGTGGCGATCACGGGTGTGGCGATGGTGGGTGTGGCGATGACGGGTGTGGCGATGACGGGTGTGGCGATCACAGGTGTGGTTATGGTGGGTGTGGCGATGACGGGTGAGGCGATGGCGGGTGTGGCGATGGTGGGTGTGGCGATGGTGGGTGTGGCGATCACGGGTGTGGCGATGGTGGGTGTGGCGATGGTGGGTGTGGCGATGGTGGGTGTGGCGATGACGGGTGTGGCGATGGTGGGTGTGGCGATGGTGGGTGTGGCGATCACGGGTGTGGCGATGGTGGGTGTGGCGATCACGGGTGTGGCGATGACGGGTGTGGCGATCACGGGTGTGGCGATGGTGGGTGTGGCGATGGTGGGTGTGGCGATCACGGGTGTGGCGATGGTGGGTGTGGCGATGGCGGGTGTGGCGATGGTGGGTGTGGCGATGACGGGTGTGGCGATGGTGGGTGTGGCGATGGTGGGTGTGGCGATGACGGGTGTGGCGATGGTGGGTGTGGCGATCACGGGTGTGGCGATGGTGGGTGTGGCGATGGTGGGTGTGGCGATCACGGGTGTGGCGATGGTGGGTGTGGCGATCACGGGTGTGGCGATGGTGGGTGTGGCGATGGTGGGTGTGGCGATCACGGGTGTGGCGATGGTTGGTGTGGCGATCACGGGTGTGGCGATGACGGGTGTGGCGATGGTGGGTGTGGCGATCACGGGTGTGGCGATGGTGGGTGTGGCGATGGTGGGTGTGGCGATCACGGGTGTGGCGATGGTTGGTGTGGCGATCACGGGTGTGGCGATGACGGGTGTGGCGATGGTGGGTGTGGCGATCACGGGTGTGGCGATCACGGGTGTGGCGATGGTGGGTGTGGCGATCACAGGTGTGGCGATCACAGGTGTGGCGATGGTGGGTGTGGCGATGGTGGGTGTGGCGATGGTGGGTGTGGCGATGGCGGGTGTGGCGATGGCGGGTGTGGCGATGGTGGGTGTGGCGATGGTGGGTGTGGCGATGGCGGGTGTGGCGATGACGGGTGTGGCGATGGTGGGTGTGGCGATGACGGGTGTGGCGATGGTGGGTGTGGCGATGGTGGGTGTGGCGATGGTGGGTGTGGCGATGGTGGGTGTGGCGATGGCGGGTGTGGCGATGGCGGGTGTGGCGATGGCGGGTGTGGCGATGGCGGGTGTGGCGATCACGGGTGTGGCGATCACGGGTGTGGCGATGGTGGGTGTGGCGATGACGGGTGTGGCGATCGCGGGTGTGGCGATGGCGGGTGTGGCGATGACGGGTGTGGCGATGACGGGTGTGGCGATGGTGGGTGTGGCGATGGCGGGTGTGGCGATGGCGGGTGTGGCGATGACGGGTGTGGCGATGGTGGGTGTGGCGATGGTGGGTGTGGCGATCACGGGTGTGGCGATGGTGGGTGTGGCGATGGTGGGTGTGGCGATCACGGGTGTGGCGATGGTGGGTGTGGCGATGGTGGGTGTGGCGATCACGGGTGTGGCGATGGTGGGTGTGGCGATAGTGGGTGTGGCGATGGTGGGTGTGGCGATGACGGGTGTGGCGATGGTGGGTGTGGCGATGGTGGGTGTGGCGATGACGGGTGTGGCGATGGTGGGTGTGGCGATGGTGGGTGTGGCGATCACGGGTGTGGCGATGGTGGGTGTGGCGATGGTGGGTGTGGCGATCACGGGTGTGGCGATGGTGGGTGTGGCGATGGTGGGTGTGGCGATCACAGGTGTGGCGATGGTGGGTGTGGCGATGGTGGGTGTGGCGATGACGGGTGTGGCGATCACGGGTGTGGCGATGGCGGGTGTGGCGATGGCGGGTGTGGCGATCCCGGGTGTGGCGATGACGGGTGTGGCGATGACGGGTGTGGCGATGGTGGGTGTGGCGATGGTGGGTGTGGCGATCCCGGGTGTGGCGATCACGGGTGTGGCGATGGCGGGTGTGGCGATGGCGGGTGTGGCGATCCCGGGTGTGGCGATCACGGGTGTGGCGATGGTGGGTGTGGCGATGGTGGGTGTGGCGATGGTGGGTGTGGCGATCACGGGTGTGGCGATGGTGGGTGTGGCGATGGCGGGTGTGGCGATGGTGGGTGTGGCGATGACGGGTGTGGCGATGGTGGGTGTGGCGATGACGGGTGTGGCGATGGTGGGTGTGGCGATGGCGGGTGTGGCGATGGTGGGTGTGGCGATCACGGGTGTGGCGATGGTGGGTGTGGCGATCACGGGTGTGGCGATGACGGGTGTGGCGATGGCGGGTGTGGCGATGACGGGTGTGGCGATGGTGGGTGTGGCGATGGTGGGTGTGGCGATCACGGGTGTGGCGATGGTGGGTGTGGCGATGGCGGGTGTGGCGATGGTGGGTGTGGCGATGACGGGTGTGGCGATGGTGGGTGTGGCGATGACGGGTGTGGCGATGGTGGGTGTGGCGATGGCGGGTGTGGCGATGGTGGGTGTGGCGATGGCGGGTGTGGCGATGGTGGGTGTGGCGATGGCGGGTGTGGCGATGGCGGGTGTGGCGATGGTGGGTGTGGCGATCACGGGTGTGGCGATGACGGGTGTGGCGATGACGGGTGTGGCGATGGTGGGTGTGGCGATGGTGGGTGTGGCGATGGCGGGTGTGGCGATGGTGGGTGTGGCGATGGCGGGTGTGGCGATGGTGGGTGTGGCGATCACGGGTGTGGCGATGACGGGTGTGGCGATGACGGGTGTGGCGATGGTGGGTGTGGCGATGACGGGTGTGGCGATGGTGGGTGTGGCGATGGAGGGTGTGGCGATCACGGGTGTGGCGATGGTGGGTGTGGCGATCACGGGTGTGGCGATGACGGGTGTGGCGATGACGGGTGTGGCGATGGTGGGTGTGGCGATGACGGGTGTGGCGATGGTGGGTGTGGCGATGGTGGGTGTGGCGATGGCGGGTGTGGCGATGACGGGTGTGGCGATGGTGGGTGTGGCGATGGTGGGTGTGGCGATGGTGGGTGTGGCGATGGCGGGTGTGGCGATGGTGGGTGTGGCGATGGTGGGTGTGGCGATGGTGGGTGTGGCGATGGTGGGTGTGGCGATCACAGGTGTGGCGATGGTGGGTGTGGCGATGGTGGGTGTGGCGATCACGGGTGTGGCGATGGTGGGTGTGGCGATGGTGGGTGTGGCGATGGTGGGTGTGGCGATGACGGGTGTGGCGATGGTGGGTGTGGCGATGGTGGGTGTGGCGATGACGGGTGTGGCGATGGTGGGTGTGGCGATGGTGGGTGTGGCGATCGCGGGTGTGGCGATGGTGGGTGTGGCGATGGTGGGTGTGGCGATCGCGGGTGTGGCGATGGCGGGTGTGGCGATCACGGGTGTGGCGATGGTGGGTGTGGCGATGGTGGGTGTGGCGATGGTGGGTGTGGCGATGACGGGTGTGGCGATCACGGGTGTGGCGATGGTGGGTGTGGCGATCACGGGTGTGGCGATGGTGGGTGTGGCGATGGTGGGTGTGGCGATCACGGGTGTGGCGATGGTGGGTGTGGCGATAGTGGGTGTGGCGATGGTGGGTGTGGCGATGACGGGTGTGGCGATGGTGGGTGTGGCGATGGTGGGTGTGGCGATGACGGGTGTGGCGATGGTGGGTGTGGCGATGGTGGGTGTGGCGATCACGGGTGTGGCGATGGTGGGTGTGGCGATGGTGGGTGTGGCGATCACGGGTGTGGCGATGGTGGGTGTGGCGATGGTGGGTGTGGCGATCACAGGTGTGGCGATGGTGGGTGTGGCGATGGTGGGTGTGGCGATGACGGGTGTGGCGATCGCGGGTGTGGCGATGGCGGGTGTGGCGATGGCGGGTGTGGCGATCACGGGTGTGGCGATGACGGGTGTGGCGATCACGGGTGTGGCGATGGTGGGTGTGGCGATGGTGGGTGTGGCGATGGTGGGTGTGGCGATCACGGGTGTGGCGATGGTGGGTGTGGCGATGGTGGGTGTGGCGATCACGGGTGTGGCGATGGTGGGTGTGGCGATCACGGGTGTGGCGATGGTGGGTGTGGCGATGACGGGTGTGGCGATGACGGGTGTGGCGATCACAGGTGTGGTTATGGTGGGTGTGGCGATGACGGGTGAGGCGATGGCGGGTGTGGCGATGGTGGGTGTGGCGATGGTGGGTGTGGCGATCACGGGTGTGGCGATGGTGGGTGTGGCGATGGTGGGTGTGGCGATGGTGGGTGTGGCGATGACGGGTGTGGCGATGGTGGGTGTGGCGATGGTGGGTGTGGCGATCACGGGTGTGGCGATGGTGGGTGTGGCGATCACGGGTGTGGCGATGGTGGGTGTGGCGATGGCGGGTGTGGCGATGGTGGGTGTGGCGATGACGGGTGTGGCGATGGTGGGTGTGGCGATCACGGGTGTGGCGATGGTGGGTGTGGCGATCACGGGTGTGGCGATGGTGGGTGTGGCGATGGTGGGTGTGGCGATGGTGGGTGTGGCGATGGTGGGTGTGGCGATGGTGGGTGTGGCGATCACAGGTGTGGCGATGGTGGGTGTGGCGATGGTGGGTGTGGCGATCACGGGTGTGGCGATGGTGGGTGTGGCGATGGTGGGTGTGGCGATGGTGGGTGTGGCGATGACGGGTGTGGCGATGGTGGGTGTGGCGATGGTGGGTGTGGCGATGACGGGTGTGGCGATGGTGGGTGTGGCGATGGTGGGTGTGGCGATCGCGGGTGTGGCGATGGTGGGTGTGGCGATGGTGGGTGTGGCGATCGCGGGTGTGGCGATGGCGGGTGTGGCGATGGTGGGTGTGGCGATGGTGGGTGTGGCGATGGTGGGTGTGGCGATGACGGGTGTGGCGATCACGGGTGTGGCGATGGTGGGTGTGGCGATCACGGGTGTGGCGATGGTGGGTGTGGCGATGGTGGGTGTGGCGATCACGGGTGTGGCGATGGTGGGTGTGGCGATAGTGGGTGTGGCGATGGTGGGTGTGGCGATGACGGGTGTGGCGATGGTGGGTGTGGCGATGGTGGGTGTGGCGATGACGGGTGTGGCGATGGTGGGTGTGGCGATGGTGGGTGTGGCGATCACGGGTGTGGCGATGGTGGGTGTGGCGATGGTGGGTGTGGCGATCACGGGTGTGGCGATGGTGGGTGTGGCGATGGTGGGTGTGGCGATCACCGGTGTGGCGATGGTGGGTGTGGCGATGGTGGGTGTGGCGATGACGGGTGTGGCGATCGCGGGTGTGGCGATGGCGGGTGTGGCGATGGCGGGTGTGGCGATCACGGGTGTGGCGATGACGGGTGTGGCGATCACGGGTGTGGCGATGGTGGGTGTGGCGATGGTGGGTGTGGCGATCACGGGTGTGGCGATGGTGGGTGTGGCGATCACGGGTGTGGCGATGGTGGGTGTGGCGATGACGGGTGTGGCGATGACGGGTGTGGCGATCACAGGTGTGGCGATGGTGGGTGTGGCGATGGTGGGTGTGGCGATCACGGGTGTGGCGATGGTGGGTGTGGCGATGACGGGTGAGGCGATGGCGGGTGTGGCGATGGTGGGTGTGGCGATGGTGGGTGTGGCGATCACGGGTGTGGCGATGGTGGGTGTGGCGATGGTGGGTGTGGCGATGGTGGGTGTGGCGATGACGGGTGTGGCGATGGTGGGTGTGGCGATGGTGGGTGTGGCGATCACGGGTGTGGCGATGGTGGGTGTGGCGATCACGGGTGTGGCGATGGTGGGTGTGGCGATGGCGGGTGTGGCGATGGTGGGTGTGGCGATGACGGGTGTGGCGATGGTGGGTGTGGCGATCACGGGTGTGGCGATGGTGGGTGTGGCGATCACGGGTGTGGCGATGGTGGGTGTGGCGATGGTGGGTGTGGCGATCACGGGTGTGGCGATGGTTGGTGTGGCGATCACGGGTGTGGCGATGGTGGGTGTGGCGATGGTGGGTGTGGCGATCACGGGTGTGGCGATGGTGGGTGTGGCGATGGTGGGTGTGGCGATCACGGGTGTGGCGATGGTGGGTGTGGCGATCACGGGTGTGGCGATGACGGGTGTGGCGATGGTGGGTGTGGCGATCACGGGTGTGGCGATGGTGGGTGTGGCGATCACGGGTGTGGCGATGACGGGTGTGGCGATCACGGGTGTGGCGATCACGGGTGTGGCGATGACGGGTGTGGCGATGGTGGGTGTGGCGATGACGGGTGTGGCGATGGTGGGTGTGGCGATGGTGGGTGTGGCGATCACGGGTGTGGCGATGGTGGGTGTGGCGATGACGGGTGTGGCGATCACGGGTGTGGCGATGGTGGGTGTGGCGATGGTGGGTGTGGCGATCACGGGTGTGGCGATGGTGGGTGTGGCGATCACGGGTGTGGCGATGGTGGGTGTGGCGATCACGGGTGTGGCGATGACGGGTGTGGCGATGGCGGGTGTGGCGATGACGGGTGTGGCGATGGTGGGTGTGGCGATGGTGGGTGTGGCGATCACGGGTGTGGCGATGGTGGGTGTGGCGATGGCGGGTGTGGCGATGGTGGGTGTGGCGATGACGGGTGTGGCGATGGTGGGTGTGGCGATGACGGGTGTGGCGATGGTGGGTGTGGCGATGGCGGGTGTGGCGATGGCGGGTGTGGCGATGACGGGTGTGGCGATGGCGGGTGTGGCGATGGTGGGTGTGGCGATGGCGGGTGTGGCGATGACGGGTGTGGCGATGGCGGGTGTGGCGATGGCGGGTGTGGCGATGGTGGGTGTGGCGATGGCGGGTGTGGCGATGGTGGGTGTGGCGATGGCGGGTGTGGCGATGACGGGTGTGGCGATGACGGGTGTGGCGATGGTGGGTGTGGCGATCACGGGTGTGGCGATGACGGGTGTGGCGATGACGGGTGTGGCGATGGTGGGTGTGGCGATGACGGGTGTGGCGATGGTGGGTGTGGCGATCACGGGTGTGGCGATGACGGGTGTGGCGATGACGGGTGTGGCGATGGTGGGTGTGGCGATGACGGGTGTGGCGATGGTGGGTGTGGCGATCACGGGTGTGGCGATGGTGGGTGTGGCGATCACGGGTGTGGCGATGACGGGTGTGGCGATGACGGGTGTGGCGATGGTGGGTGTGGCGATGACGGGTGTGGCGATGGTGGGTGTGGCGATGGCGGGTGTGGCGATGACGGGTGTGGCGATGGTGGGTGTGGCGATGACGGGTGTGGCGATGGTGGGTGTGGCGATGGCGGGTGTGGCGATCACGGGTGTGGCGATGGTGGGTGTGGCGATGACGGGTGTGGCGATGACGGGTGTGGCGATGGTGGGTGTGGCGATGACGGGTGTGGCGATGACCAACAGACCGGGGTGGGAGATTACAACCTTCACGTGCTCCACCCTGCTTCAACGAATGCAATCAACCCGACTGCCCAAACAAGATCAGAACAAGTTGACCTACAACTTTAGGCTGTGCATGCCATACGCAAGAAGAAGACAACTACAGACCACTGGACGGCTGTGGTGAACACGGTTGCGCACGTTGACTATCCGTAGTGAAACGCTATGGCGATCACGGGTGTGCACATCACTTTCTGCGATCACTCCCCCTTCCACCCATAGTAATCACAGGTGGAACACTGAAAGCCCTGTTGATCACAGTTTTGCACATTAACTTGCCGCGGACTGAACCACAGTGATCACTACTACAGGTGTGCTCCTACGGCGGGGTGAATAAAGGTGTGCATCACGAATCACGCTAGCAATTTTATTTTCGATGCCAAGCGAGCGCCCCATATTAGCCCATTATCCCAATGTGGCATTATCACGATTACTGGTCACTTGTCCCTGGTGATCACAGACGCACACTCACTCCCGGGAAACCTGCCGCAGTGATCACAGATGCACACTCACTACCGGGGAACCCACCGTAGTGATCACGGTCTTATAGAGCTCGGCTGTGGCAATTCTAGTGCGCACTAAAAGAATGTCGCCGTGACTCTGGCATCATGAGACGCCGGAACTGGTTCAATAGTGCACACGTCAAAATACCTCCACGGAGTTCCGCATTTAAAGAGAGTAAGCAAGTAAGTGTGCGCCTGTGCATCTGCACAGTGGGGAGTGGGGAGCAATGAGACTCCAGTGAAAATAATATAAACTAGTGAACGTGGGTACATGTTCTTGAGAAGCCATGTGTAGGAAGGAACTGCAGATGTTGGTTTAAACCGAAGATAGACACAAAATGCTGGAATAACACGGGACAGGCAGCGTCGTTGAAGAGAAACACTTTAACTCCCCATCCCATTCCGTATCCAACCTCTCTGTCCTGGGCCTCCTCCATGACCAGAGTGAGCAACACCGGAAATTGGAGGAACAGCACCTCATATTCCGTTTGGGGAGTCTGCATCCTGGTGGCATGAACATTGAATTCTCACAATTCTGTTAGCCCTTGCTGTCTCCTGCCCTTCCTAGCTCTCCCTCAGCCCTCGGGCTCCTTTTTCCTTTCTTCTCACCGCCTCCCCCCACCCTCCATCAGTCTGAAGGGTTTTGGCCCATTTCCTTCGCTCCATAGATGCTGCTGCACCCACTGAGTTTCTCCAGCATTTTTGTGTACCTGAGAATTAATGGATGCCAGGCTAGGTTGTGATTAATCCTCACCCATGAAGGGAGCAAGGGTTTCTGACTTGCCTGCCCCTCTCTCAGCGCAAGTCACTAACCGGGACAGTGGAACACAAATCTTTTCAGCCAGGAGCTTTTGACATGGAAAAATAGAAGCATAGTAAATTGGTGCAGCAGTAGGCTATTTGGCCCTTCGAGCCAGCACCGGCATTCAATATGATCATGGCTGATCATCAAAAATCACGTTCCGGATTTTTCCCCATATCCCTCGATTCCATTAGCCCTAAGAGCTAAATCTAACTCTCTTGAAAGCATCCAGTGAATTGGCCTCCACTGCCTTCTCTGGGGAGAAATGGAGAGATAACTGATGGGTTCGTAGTGTTGCATTTACACCACGGTCTGATCAGACAAGACAAAGTGCTGGAGTGCATACGTAACATTGGACACAATTTGAAGATGGGTTCCCACCCGAAACATCACCTATCCATGTTCTCCACAGAAGCTGCCTGACCCGCTGAGTTACTCCAGCACTCTGTGAAACGTCACCTATCCATGCTCTCCACAGAAGCTGCCTGACCCGCTGAGTTACTCCTGCACTCTGTGAAACGTCACCTATCCATGTTCTCCACAGATGCTGCCTGACCCGCTGAGTTACTCCAGCACTGTCTTTTTATGTAAAGCAGCATCTGCAATCCACCTAACTGGCCTGTTTACAACATGTGGAGCTAATCCCCTCTAACAGATGGGGATAGATGCCACTTTTTGGAGTAAATCAACACAAAAACAGACTCTTCGGCCCAACAGGTCAATGCTGACCAAGATGGCCCATACACACTCATCTCACCTGCCTGCAATTGACCCATAACCCTCAAAATCTTTCCCATCCCTGTTCCTATCCAAGTGTCTTTTAAATGTTTTTATAGTACCTGCCTCAACTATCTTTTCTGGCAGCTTGTTCCATATACCTACCACTCTCTGCGCGAAAAACTGCTTCTCAGGTTCCTATTAAATCTTTCCCCACTCACCTTAAACCTGTCCTCCGGTTCTCGATTCTCTGACCCTAGGTATAAGACTCGGTACATCCCTATCTATTCCCCTCATGAACTTATACACCTCCACATAGTCATTTGTAGGAAGGAACTGCAAATACTGCTTTAAACTGAAGAGACACAAAATGCTGTCTGTAGAAGAGTCTCAACCCAATACGTCACCCATTCCTTCTCTCCAGAGATGCTGCCCGTCCCGCTGAGTTACTCCAGCACTTTGTGTCTATCTTTTACATAATCATCCTCAGCCCCCTGCACTACAAAGAATAAAGTCCTAGCCTACCCTTTTCTCATATTACAGGTACTTAGAAAGTTGCAAGTAATGTAGGCAAGAGTGCTCATGCAAAATACAAATTCTTTGTCCCTTCCTTTGCATTCATGGGCTGGTTGTCGTAGCATAAATGTGTGAGACAGTGTGTACGTTCAAAAGTTCGAGGAGCAGAATAAGGCCATTCGGCCCATCAAGTCGACTCTGCCATTCAATTATGGCTGATCTATCGTTCCCTCTCAATCCCATTCTCCTGTCTGTGGGGATATGTCATGGCCTTGGGAAAAATTTCCCCTTAAATTTTGGGGGGGGGGTGGCTTGCACAGTATTGTTGGAATGATGGGTTCAGACAGATTTCCTCTGTAGTCCCAACCCCTGCGAATGGAAGTTTCAGGAATGAAACCCTCACACCCAGTCACTCAAGACCAACCATTGATTTCCCACAGTGTTTTTGTGGACAATGGATGTATGAACGACAGTGAAAATGTAATTACCATCCTGTTATATAAATCATAACTTTTACAACTTACCCTCAGAAGTGATAAACTTATCCCAATTTTCATGATGGCTTATAAATGTGTTCAATATTTAATACCACAGGTCAACTTGACAATAATTTAAGCTTAGACAACATATCTGCTTTATTTAATTTAATTCATAAGCATAGAGAATATAAGAATACAACTTCATCTTTCATACAATATGGCACAGTAATGATTTGATTAATACTAACAGGTTTAAATAATTGAAGTTACAATACAAAATCACAGTCTACATTTTTCATATTGACATTTGGATCACTGATGCTGAGTTGGTTTCCCACTCAGTCCCTTTGTGCCCTTTTGAATGTCCCATCAAATCCCCCTCCCCCCTTACACCTCACGGTCAACTTAGTGACCGACTGACCAACCAACCTGCCGGTCTGTGGGAGATGGGAGGAAACCTGAGCACTGGGAGGAACTGAGAGGTCACAGGGAGAATGTGCTAACTCCACACTGACAGAACCAGAGGTTGGGACTGAACCCCATCTCTGGAGCTGTGGCAGATTAAAGATATTTTTAACAAATAAATATAATTTAAATTAAATTAAGTATTTTCTTTCACGGCAACATATTTACCAATATATTATTGAAATTAATTTAGCTATTGGCTGGCACTGATATTTTTCCATATTGGAAAAGATTAGCTCGGTGTTCCACTCCGCACAACTCCATCCTGCAGCTTGTTCTCAATGTCACTGGTGCCCAGTAACTAGCGACCGGAGCCCACGAACCAGGGGCCAATGACCAGTAACCAAGGGCCAGTGACCACTAACCAATGCGCAGTGCCTAGTAACCTACAGCCAGAGCCTGGTAACTAGCGGCCAGTGCATGGTAACCAGGGGCCAGTGAAAGGTAACCAGCTGTACTGCTAAACGTTCACCCCTGCAATGCATCACTGAGCTGCCAGACAGCAAAGGTTTCACTACTTTGTTAAAAAAAAAATCAAACTAAACAATAAGTTTTTGCACAGTTTCTTGTGAAACTGATCTAGGCGTTTAATGGGGGTTTTGCGATCATAGAATCAGCGAGTTTGCCTTCTCTTGCTCTTCAGGCAGCTTCAATTATAACTGAAGGCAGAATATTAATGTTGCAGTTAGGAGCAGCGACAGTATATGTTGTAGTCCTGCAAGTCAACAAGAGAGAGAGAGGGAAAAGAAAAAAATCAAACAAATGGAAATGGTGACACAAGCATTGGAGATTTAAACCCCTTTTTCACGGGGCGACTTGACGCAAGAGTTAACCAAAGTTGAACAGCGTGGGAACCTCTTGCGATAACCGTACGGCATTCGTGGACCACCGTGGCGCTAACGGCAGGTACTCGTGTAACTTGGTGACTCGGGAGAAAATTCAAACAAGCTTGAATTTCTCCAAGAGTGACTTGTACACTTGTGGTTGAATATTGCAACATTATATGCACGTAGTGGCCAGTGCGATATCCGTACTGACTCTTGCGTGTACAGTGGGAACTCCTGCGAACGGTGAACCCGGAAGCTGGACAGAGGGGACAGAAGGTGAATAAAAATTGTCTTCTGTGGGATTGAATTTAAAAAATAAAGATTTGCATCCGCATATGGACATCAACTTATTCATGAGTTATGTTAATGAGATTCAAGAAAATAACTTTAATCTTTAAAAGGGACTTTACTGAAAGGTCCCGCATTTTTATGGTCCGTGAGAAATTTTTCACTTGTACTTCTTTGAGAGATACAGCTCGGAGTCCTCGCCGACCAGCGATCGATGCCTTTCCGAAGCAGGGTCCGGAACGCTACCAATCAATGTTCTCCAGAGACCCGTGTAAAGGAGTGAACTGCACATGCTGGTTTAAAACGATGACAGACACAAAAAGCTGGAGTAACTCAGCGAGTCAAGCAGCATCTCTGGAGAAAAATAGGTGATGTTTCGGGACGAGACACATCTTCAGACTCAATTCCGATTAGGATGTCTGAAGAAGGGTTCCGATTCGAATCGCTATCTATACTTTTTCTCCAGAGATGCTGCCTGACACCCTGACTTACTCCAGCTTTTTATGTTTTGCTTCCCAGATCTGACTTACCTGCTGAGTTACACCAACATTTTGTGTCAGTGTTCACTATGAACATTGAATTATTTAATTTTAGGTAACTTACACTCTCTCTCTCCCCCGCCCACCCCTTCCTGCCCCCTCCCCCATGCAGTAAATGTTGGTTAACCAGTCCAAGGTTTGCAACGCTGGTTCCCTCTTGGGATCACACTATCCCTAGCCAACAATTGGCATATCAGGGAACCAAATATAGACATAAAGTGCTGGAGTGACTCAGTGGGTCAGGCAGCATCTCTGGAGGAAAGGGTTAGGCGACATTTCGGGTCGGGACCCCTCTTCAAAATACCCTGCTGAGGTCATCTGTTGTTGGCCCCGATTTGTCCCGGTCTTTTCTTGCTTCCAGTTCCCCCCTACAATCATCCCGAAGAAGGGTCCCGACCAAAAATAGAATCTATTCCTTTTCTCCAGTGATGCTGCTTGGCCCGCTCAGTTACTCCAGCAGTTTGTGTCTAACTTGCTGATTCAGACAGTTTTTGATTTACTCTGAAACACACGTTGGAAATTTAAACTTGGGCGCAACTAACATCGTCTTACTACCGTGGGAACTCTTTAACTCAGCAGGTAGGCAGCAGTTAATTGTTGCTCCCTTCAGTTTCCCAGGGGGTCGGGACGGGACTGGAGTTGGGAGGGAAAGGTGGGGGAGTCGAGGGAGAGGAGGGGGAGACAGATGGGGGTGTCTTCATTTACTGGCGGCGGGTGTCTGTCACTGAAACAGGCAGGTGAGATTTCACATCCACCTTGTGTGTACCTCTCTCTCCCTCCCTCTCACACAGGCTGAGAGACTCTGCCTCTGTGAGTGTACGTCTATTTCTCCCCCTCTCCCACATACAGTAAAGACCGAGTAACTGTGCTCACTCCATCTGTGTCTCCTACATACACAGTAAAACTCTGCTTTGTGTGTGTGTGTATATACCAATTCAACCAAGGGAGGATATTTATAGTGTGTGGAAAAAAAAAGTGACATAATTTGTGCCACGTGATGATTTAATTACACTTGACAGTTTACAATGTCATTCAAGATTTAACGTGAAAGCTCGGGAGACGGACACGTCACTCGCACAAATAACAGAAATGCCGAGTACCGTGGGAACTCTTTGTCTACCCCCCCGTTATATCGTGTGATATCGTGCTAGACCACGACCACTTCACTCTGGCTACATCTTGCGTCAAGTCGCCCCGTGAAAAAGGCCTATTAGTGCCTGAGACTTGGTTGAATGTTACAGTTAATTATCAATGTGCAATCCAACAGTGATCACGTGAAGTTGTTTCATTTTGTCCATGATAACTAACACCTTGGGCTAAAAGGTAAACACCACGAACGATGGAGTCAGAATGATAGTGTAGGCTCAACTAGCCCACACCAGCCAACATGTCCCAGCTACACTGGTCCCACCTGCTTGCGCTTGGTCCATAACCCTCCAAACCTGTCCTATCCATGTACCTGTCTAACTGTTTCTTAAATGCTGCAATATTCCCAGCCTCAACTACCTCCTCTGGCAGCTTGTTCCACCACGTGGGAAAAAGGTACCCCTTCAGATTCCTATTAAATCTTTTCCCCTTTACCTTAAACCTATGTCCTCTGGTTCTCGATTCCCCTACTCTGGGCAAGAGACTCTATGCATCTACCCAATCTATTCCTCTCATTATTTTAGAGACCTCCATAAGATCATCCCTCATCCTCCTGTGCACCAAGGAATAGTGTCCCAGCCTAATCAACCTCTCCCAATAGCTCAGTCCTGGCAACATCCTCATAAATGTTCTCTGCACCCTTTTCTAATTAACATCTTTCCTATAACATGGTGCCCAGAACTGAACATAATACTCTAAACACTCACCAACGTCTTATGCAACTGCAGTGTGACCTCCCAACTTCTATACTCATGCGATGATGGAGAGAGATGTGCACACATGAAACTGGAGATGCTGGTTTACAAAAAAGTCACCATGCAACTTCTAAATAACTGAGTGTCATTCACATAACATCTAAAAATGTAGTGAATTTAGAATTGTTTCCAAATACTACCACTTTTTGTTTTAAAATTTCAGATCATGTTTCAGAAAGTATTCCAGTTTAACCAATTCACTCTTGGAAAGAAAAGTAGAACAGGCAAGTTTGTTCTACTCACCAACACTTGTGCCAGCTGAACCACCTTTATCTGCGGATTAAACAAATAATATTAAGTTGATTGTTCACACCATGAACTAACACAATGCTCAGCATCATTGATAAATCAGTCGCTGAACATGGCAGCTGAATTATATGGAATTCATTATTCTACCTCAGAAGGCTTAGGAAGTTTGCCACGTCCCCAACAACTCTCACCAACCTCTACAGATGCGCCGTAGAAGGCATTTATTTGGGATGCATCACAGTTTGGTTTGAGAACAGCTCCATCCAAGACCAAGGTGAGGTACAGGTACAATGACAATGCTGTCTCTCCAACACTGGGACAAATCAGACCAGGTGATCGCTCTGAACAATGCCAGTGTTCAGTCCACACAGGTGCCCTGGATCTTCTATTCCCTGCCACTAGTGTTCACCACCCTCACTGCCAGCTGTCTGCACCCTCCTGCCCTGTTACATCATGGGGCCACACTCACCAAGCACATTGTAGCCTTCCAGACTCAACACTCAATGTGCCAATGTTAGGTAACTTGCCTCCTCTACTTGCATCCGAATGGCCATGTATGTAGCAAGCCCCCACAGGGGATATCGGCTTAACCTTCTCTCTCCATTCATACAGCCCATGACACAGAGCCCAGCCTCAAGTAACACAAAATAATTTGCATTATAAATGCCACAGTAACCATTTAATGGAGTTACACCCTATCGCAGATATTCCCTTTGCCCTATCCAACTTCCTACCACTTTCCCAGTTCTGACAAGTTTTACCGAACCCGATTTGATGACAGCTCCTTCCATCGATGCTGCCCCACCAAATCTTCCAACATTTTCTGTTCTCAGTCAATGCCAGTTGCTTTCATTAATCTGTGCCAAATCCTCTTTATTGATTAAGATTTCAAATGACAATTAATGTTATCCCCAAATGCCATTTCCTAGTGTCTCTCGAGAACATTTTTGAATGGCTTGGCATATGTGTAAATTGTCCCTAGCATGTGTAAGACAGCGTTACTGTGCGGGAATGGTCGGTACAGACTCGGTAGGCCTGTTTCCGCGCTGTATCTCTAAATAGATATGTTAATGTTTCAGAGCATAGCTCTGAAAAACAAAGTACGAACTTCTGGCAGACGAAACAGAAGTGTTGCAGGCCAGGGCTTGAAAATAGAGAATTACAGTTCCTTGGCTAACTGGGAATACAAGCTAGTGTGACTATGACCAAGAATAAATATTTACCACTTTTGGGTGAAACCTGCCCTATCCATGCACCTGTCTGTTTCTTAAAAGGTTGGGATATTCCCAGCCTCAACTACCTCCTCTGTCAGCTTGTTCCATGCACCCATCACCGTTTGTGTGAAAAAGTGACCCCGCAGATTCCTATTAAATCTTTTCCCCTTCACCTTAATTCTATGTCCTCGTTTCCTCTACTCTGGGCAAGAGACTGCATCTACCCGATCTATTCCTCAAGATTTTGTACACCTCTATAAGATCACCCCTCATCCTCCTGCGCTCCAGAGAATAGAGTCCCAGCCTCCTCAACCTCTGCCTACAGCTCACACCCTCTAATCCTGGCAATACCTTCATAAATCTTCTCTGTTCCCTTTCCAGCTTGACAACATCTTTCCTATAATAAGGTGCCCAGAACTGAACCACAATATTCTAAATGCAGCCTCACCAACGTCTTATAAAACTGCAACATGACCTCCCAATTTCTAAACTCAATACTCTGAGTGATGATGGCCAAAGTGCCAAAAGCCTTTATGACCACCTTATCTACCTGCGACTCCACCTTCAAGGACCATGCACCTGCATTCCTAGATCCCTCTGCACTACAACACTACCCAGAGGCCTACTATTCTCTGTGTAGGTTCTGCCCTTGTTAGACATCCCAAAATGCAACACCTAATTTTCCTGTATTAAATTCCATCAACCATTCCTCCGCCCAACTAGCCAACCGATCAAGATCCTGCTGCAAATTTTCACAACCATCTTCACTATCTGCAAAACCACTCACTTTTGTATCATCAGCAAACTTGCTAATCTTGTCCCGCCCCATCCAAATCATTGATGTAGATGACAAACAGTAACAGGCTCAGCACCGAACCTTGAGGCACACCACTAGTCACAGGCCTCCAGTCCAAGAAGCAACCTTCCACCATCACCCTCTGCTTCTTTCCATGGAGCCAATTTGCTTATTTTAAAGCACGTTGTTTAGCTTTAACTAATGCTCCTTAAACATGATTAAGAATTTTGAGGGGCTGTATTTGGAGTATTGTGTTCTATGACCAAGAATAAATACTTACCACTTTTGGGTGTCACGGTGCTGCTGCTGCTTGGCGTGCCTGGTAAAGAGGAAATAAATACAATTATTCAATTAACTCAGAAAGCAACTGCTTCAAAAGAATGGGGGCATGAAAAACCTGGAGCAAAACACAAAGTGCTGCAGTAACTCAGCAGGTCAGGCAGCATCTGTGGAGGGAATAGAGAGACCCAAACATCACCATTCCCTCCACAGCTGCTGCCTGATCCGCTGAGTTACTCCAGCATTTTGTTTAGATTTAAATAATGTTTTTTTTAAACATGACTAAGAATTTTGTGAGGCTGCATTTAGAGTATTGTGTTCAGTTTTGGTCACCCTGCTGTATGAAGGATGTCATTCAGCTGGAAAGAGTGCAGAGAAGATTTACAAAAATGTTGCCAGGACTCAAGGGCCTGAGCTACAGGGAGAGGTTGGGGCAGGCTAGGACTCTATTCCTGGGAGCGCAGGAGGATGAGGGATGATCTTAAAGAGGTGTATAAAAATCATGAGGAGAATTGATCGGGTAGATGCACAGAGTCCTTTACGCAGGGTAAGGGAATCAAGAACCAGAGGACATTGATTATTGCAAGAAGGGCAAGATTTAATAGGAATCGGAGGAGGAGCTTTTTCCCTCAAAGGGTGGTGGGCGCATGGAACGAGCTGCCAGAGGAAGTAGTTGAGGCATGGACTATAACAACATTTAAACGACAGTTGGACAGGTACATGGATAGGAAACGTTTATAGGGCTATGGGCCAAACGCGGACAAATTGATTAGTTAGATAAGGCATCTTGGTCATGCTGAATGAGTTGGACTAGTTAATACTTACGAGTGGTGTGCCTAGTGGTGCGGCTATTCTCAGCTGGGAAAGAGGAAATAAATACAATTATTCAACAGTTCCAAAAGCATTACAACAATAATTTACGCACGGTTAAAATAGTTACTAGTAGGTGAGGAAGTGACAACTTTATCTAAACCTAATTTTGCAATTTTGGTGGCAAAAACGGGAAAGCAGATTATTATCTAAACGGTGGCCGATTGGGAAAGGGGGAGGTGCAGCGAGACCTGGGTGTCATGGTACACCAGTCATTGAAGGTAGGCATGGAGGTGCAGCAGGCAGTAAAGAAAGCGAATGGTATGTTGGCTTTCATAGCAAGAGGATTTGAGTATAGGAGCAGGGAGGTTCTACTGCAGTTGTACAGGGTCTTGGTGAGACCACACCTGGAGTATTGCGTGCAGTTTTGGTCTCCAAATCTGAGGAAGGACATTATTGCCATAGAGGGAGTGCAGAGAAGGTTCACCAGACTGATTCCTGGGATGTCAGGACGGTCTTATGAAGAAAGACTGGATAGACTTGGTTTATACTCTCTAGAATTTAGGAGATTGAGAGGGGATCTTATAGAAACTTACAAAATTCTTAAGGGGTTGGACAGGCTAGATGCAGGAAGATTGTTCCCGATGTTGGGGAAGTCCAGGACAAGGGGTCACAGCTTAAGGATAAGGGGGAAATCCTTTAAAACCGAGATGAGGAGAACTTTTTTCACACAGAGAGTGGTGAATCTCTGGAACTCTCTGCCACAGAGGGTAGTTGAGGCCAGTTCATTGGCTATATTTAAGAGGGAGTTAGATGTGGCCCTTGTGGCCAAGGGGATCAGAGGGTATGGAGAGAAGGCAGGTACGGGATACTGAGTTGGATGATCAGCCATGATCATATTAAATGGCAGTGCAGGCTCGAAGGGCCGAATGGCCTACTCCTGCACCTAATTTCTATGTTTTCTATGTTTCTATGTTAATGCCCCTGTCCCACTTAGGAAACCTGAATGGAAACCTCTGGAGACTTTGCGCCCCACCCAAGGTTTCCGTGCGGTTCCCGGAGGTTGCAGGTGGTTGCCGGAGGTTGCAGGTAGTGGAAGCAGGTAGGGAGACTGACAAAAACCTCCAGGAAGCGCACGGAAACCTTGGGTGGGGCGCAAAGTCTCCAGAGGTTTCCGTTCAAGTTTCCTAAGTGGGACAGGGGCATAATAAATGGAAAGGAAGTATTCAGTTGGTGCAGAAGGATGCTATGGAACCAATGCATGCATAAGTAAAATACAATGCTGACGGTTACTGGCCCAAACAATTACTAATCGGGAGCAGAACCTCTACTGAAGAAGGATCTCAACCCGAAACATCACCCAATCTTTCTCTCCAGAGATGCTGCCTGTCCCGCTGAGTTATGGCCCTGTCCCACGGTACGAGTTCATTCCAAGAGCTCTCCCGAGTTTGCCCTGATTCGAACTCGGAGATTTACAGTAATGGCCGCTCGTCGGTACTCGTGGACATTTTTCAACATGTTGAAAAATCTTCACGAGTTTTCCCGAGCTTACTTGCCGTTAGCGAGTCTTCTCGAGTACCTGCCTTTAACGTTACGAGCCGCTAAGAGACATCCCCGAGCTCCGACGTACCCGCTATGTTTAATTTTTTTTTAAACTCGGGAGAACTCTTGGAATGAACTCGTACCGTGGGACAGGGCCATTACTCCAGCATTTTGTGTCTATCTTAGCACAACCTCTATTGTGGGACAAGAAAGTTAACTACTGGACAGATTTTTTACGTTTCCTCTATTGGGTAGTTAGCTTTGTCTGGTTGGGAAAGTCATTATTATAAATAATAAATACATCAAACGAGGACATAGGGTCGACACGGTGGCGCAGCTGGTAGAGCTGCTGCCTCACAGCGCCAAAGACCCGGGTTCCATCCTGACTATGGATGCTGTCCGTACGGAGTTTGCACGTTCTCCCCGTGACCTGCGTGGGTTTTCGCCGAGTGCTCTGGTTTCCTCCCACATGCCAAAGACGTGCAGGTTTGTAGGTTAATTGGCTTCAATACATTTGTAAAATCGTCCAGTGTTCATGTACGGGGTGATCACTGGTTGGTGTGGAATCCATGGGCCTAAAGGCCCGTTTCCAGAATCGTCTATCAAACCCCAACAGGTGTGCTGTAGGGGGCATATGGATAGTTGCTTGACGGCCTGGTTTGGCAACCCGAACGCACAAGACATATTGTGCAGGATAGATAAACACAGGTACTGACCTCCCCACCAAAGGCATCTACATGAAGCCTAGCCTCAGAAAGGCAGCCAATACCAAAGACCTTGGCCACGCTCTCATCTCACTCCCTCCATTGTGAAAGTGGTACAGGAGCCCAAGAACCGTGACCTCCATGTTCAAGAACAGCTTCTTCCCAACACCCATCAGGCTCTTGAACACTAACCTCAACAACTATGATAGTTTATGAAATGTATCGCTGGTTATACCACGGACTTCTCTTTTGCATTATTTGTTTACAAAGTATTATGGCTCTTAAGTTGTTGTATGATTAACAATAAAACAAGAAACAATAACCTTTCATCAGGGTAGGAGAATCAATAACGGAGGGCATTGGTTTATGGTGAGAGGGGCAAGATGTAGTTGGAACCTTAGGGCAACTTGGGTGAATGGAATGTGCTGCCAGGAGGTACTGTGGTTGAGGCAGATACTACACAGCATTGAAAAATCACTGGACAGGTGCTTAGAAAGGAAAGGTTTAGAGGGATATGGGTCAAACGCAGGTGAAATGGGATTCGCTTAGACGTAGCATCTTGGTCAGTAGGAACGAGTTGGGCCGAAAGGCCTGCTTCCAAGCTGGATGAAACAGTCCTTTCGTACCTTTAGAATGGAGATGGAGGAATTTCTTCGGTGAGAAGGTGGTACATCTGTGGAATTAAATGTCACAGGTGGTTGTGGAGGCCAAGTCATTGGGTATTTGTAAGGTGGAGATTGACAGATACTTGATTAGTTCGGGTGTCAGGGTTTATGGGGAGAAGGCAGGAGAATGTTGTTAAGGGGGAAAGATAGATCAGCCATGATCGAATGGCAGAATAGACTCGATGGGCCAAATGGCCTATCTCTGCCCCTATGATCTATGAGCTTGTGACCGACTTCAATTCTTTGAAACAAGTTCCTTTGAACAGCAAAAGACACGTTTTATGGGTGGTATGACCTGAAACAGTGCGATAACATCTGTTGTAAAATGCAGTCAGAGATTAAGCAAACATTATCTGGTCATAAACCCTTTATTGCTCTAACCACCGACTGTCTAACCCATGGGGTAAATCCAACACTAGGTGGAAGGACCTGTTCCCACACTGTATCTCTAAACTAAAGTATGGATGGGTCTCCTTCATTCCTGGGTGTTCCAAGTTGTCAAACCAGGCCATGATGTAACCAGTCAGTGTGCTCTTGCCTGTACACCTGTGGTTGGGCAGGGTGTCATAGAGCATGGAAACAGGCCCTTCAGACCAACTTCCTCACACCGGCCAACATGCCCCAGCTACACCGGTCCCATCTCCCTGCATTTGGTCCATATCCCTCCAAACTTGACCCATCCATATAAAGGTTGGATCCATATCCATATGATGGGTTGAAGGGGATGTTCTGTACTGGGTGGACATGGTTCTGCACAAGGTTCACCAACACCACAATGTACTTAGAAAACAAATATTTGGTGTCCTCATACCATAATTTCAATTTCACCTTCAGGACTCTGCAATGAATGTCATGTCAAATGAATACAAACTAGTAAGTGTGTACACTTGGCACTACCAGTTCTACCCACAAATTAAACACATAACCTTTATTTTACTATTCCTAAAGATGCTAATTAATTCTGCACTATATTGATCATTTAAATGTATTAACACTAGTTCATACAAAAAAAATATAATTGCTGTTTTACTCGGCTTTAACCACGCGCTATTTTACAAAGAATACTTCTGTGACTGTGGTGATCAGACCATGGATAGGATAAGTTTGGAGGGATATGGACCAAACGCAGGCAGGTGGGATTAGTGTAGCTGGGACATGAACACGTCCAGTGAATTGGCCTCCACTGCCGTCTGTGGCAGAGAATTCCACAGATTCACAACTCTAGGTGAAAAAGCTTTTCCTCAGTTCAGTCCCAAATGGCCGACCCCTTATTTGTATATGTATATCATCCTATATACAATCAAAACAAAGTGCTGGAGTAACTCAGTGGGTCAGGCAGCATCTGTGGAGAACATGGATAGGTGACGTTTCACAGAGTGCTGGAGTAACTCAGCGGGTCAGGCAGCATCTGTGGAGAACATGGATAGGTGACGTTTCACAGAGTGCTGGAGTAACTCAGCGGGTCAGGCAGCATCTGTGGAGAACATGGATAGGTGATGTTTCACAGAGTGCTGGAGTAACTCAGCGGGTCAGGCAGCATCTGTGAAGAACATGGATAGGTGATGTTTCACAGAGTGCTGGAGTAACTCAGTGGGTCAGGCAGCATCTGTGGAGAACATGGATAGGTGACGTTTCACAGAGTGCTGGAGTAACTCAGCGGGTCAGGCAGCATCTGTGGAGAACATGGATAGGTGACGTTTCACAGAGTGCTGGAGTAACTCAGCGGGTCAGGCAGCATCTGTGGAGAACATGGATAGGTGACGTTTCACAGAGTGCTGGAGTAACTCAGCGGGTCAGGCAGCATCTGTGGAGAAAAGGAATAAGTGACGAGACCCTTCTGCAGACACAAACTGAAATGTCACCCGTTCTCGTGAAATGTTAAGCCAGAGGAAGGGATGTAGGATCCTTCTCAGATAGGCCATTGGGTCCAGATATCCTCTGGACAGGGCACAGATCAACTGGCCAAAACCAGACTACGATGAATGGCTGGGATGAAGGAACTGCGTTCAGTACAGTCAGAATCAATGTTGGTACAAGGATAGGTAGGAGAGGGACATCACGGGGATATTGATAGGTTAGGTGCAAGGGTATGATGGAGCATGTGAGAAGATAGAAAATCATCCTTTTTGAAAAATGAAAACAAAATGAGACCTGGGGCTTGAGTTCCACGAATCAAAAAACAGGCAGGTAATTGGGAAAGAGAATGGTATGCCACCGTTCATACATGAGGTTGTCTTCTGGTCCTCGATTCCCCTCTCCTGGGTACAAGACTGTGCATTGACATTGTCACCCTGGGCAAACCACACTGACATCTCATAATTTCATAAACTTCCTTCAGGTCTCCAATGATCCAGAGAAAACAATCCAAATCTGTCCAACCTCTCAAAATACCCAGCATCCTCAACATCCCGGCAAACCTCCTCCTCTGGCACCCTCCCCAAAGCAATGGGGCCACCAGAGTGCACACAATGCTCCCAATGTGGCCTGGACAATGGTTTATACACCTGCAACATAACTTCCTGATTATACTCAATGCCCCGACCATTCAAGCCAAGCATACGATGTGCTTTCTTTGCCACTATATCTACTTGTGTTGCCACTTGCAAGGAGTCATGGACTTCATCTCAAGCTCCTGTCTCCTACTGTTTACTGCGTTGGACCTCCCAAAGTGCAACATGACACAATCATGACTGCACAAGTGTCAACTGGTCTATATCCGGCCGCATCTGTTGACAACGTTCTTCTTGTTCACAACTCTTCCAACTCTTTGAGTTGTCTGCATACTTACTAAACCACTCATCTACATTCTCATCCGAATCATTTTCCAGAGTAAAGGAGGCAATTGCCCGTGATACGGGTTGGAGCAGCGGTCAACGATGTTGGCGAGAGATGTTGGCAATTACAGGGCAGATGAACACGTGGCCTTTTTGCTTTGTAAACCATCATGGTGACAATGAGGAAGCAGAAATCGAAGCTGCTCAAAAACATACAAATCTCAGCAAGGGAATTGATCTCGTGAAGTCTGAGGAAACGAGACTGGGGAAGAGGAGATGTGAGAATGGGTTGAGAACACGGAGAGACAGGAGGAAGACCTAGACTTTGTGTCCGCAGATCTGCAAGATACCAAGGTGCGGCAGACGGCTTAGTCTGCTCACAGATCTCCAAGGTCGGCAAGATGTTTGGGAGGGAAGCACTACAGGATGAAGCAGGGATTTCAGACTAGAATGATACCTCATTCCAAGCTGCCTCATTGCAGACTTTAGACTCTTCTCTGTGAAACCAGAGGCACCAGATGACCAGAGAGAGGCCACAGCCTCAAAATTAAAGGACGTACCTTTACAAAAGAGATGAGGAGGAATTTCTTTAGTCAGAGGGGTGGTGAATCTGTGGAATTCATTGCCACAGACAGCAGTGGAGGGCAAGCCTTAGGATATTTTTTAATACAGAGATTGATTAGTACAGGTGTCGGGTTATGGGGAGAAGGCAGGAGAATGGCGTTAGGAGGGAGAGATAGATCAGCCATGATTGGGAACTTATGAATGTGTGAGCTAATGTTATAAAGACTGTTTCCTACACCCTGATATTTTTCTCTTTGCACCACCTGTTGTATATGTGCATGCTCTGGTTTTACTCATGCAGATTATGATTAGCCTGGATAATACGCATAGCATTTCCCGGTACCTTTGCACAAGCACCAATAATAAATCAAATACCAACATACAAACAAGGTCCGAGCCACACCTAGTCTGCAAGCAAGAACAATGGGTACATTTACAGAGAAGCATTTATGTTGGCAAGATTTAACAGTTTTAATCACAAGGATCAAAATGAAGGATCGATTTGAAGAGCATGCCAAGGAGGTTTACCAGACTGCTTACTGGGTCAGAGAGGCCATGTGAAAGTGTACCTTTGACCGACCGAGTCGGTGCCGAATTAATCTACAAAACAGCCCGTCTTTGGAGCGTGGGAGGAAATCAGTGCACTCGGAGAAAACCCACGTGATCACAGGGAGAACGTATAAACACTGTACACGCAGCACCCGTAGTCAGGATCGAACCCGGGTCTCTGGCGCTGCAAGGCAGCAACTCAACCCCAGCGCCACCGTGTTGCCACAATGCTGCTTGGATTAGGGAGAATCTGGACAGACTTGGATTGTTTTATCTGGAACGCTGAAGGCTGAGGGGAGGCTTAACAGTAGTTGATACAATGAGGGGCATTGAGAGGGTAGACAGTCCTTTCTCCCGGGATTGTACAAGAGGGCAGACCTTTCTGATGGAGGGGGCAAAGTTTAAAGGAGGGGGGGGGGGGAGGGCAGAAGTTTTCTATTTGGGTGGTGGGTGCCCAGAGTGAGCAGGAGGCTGTGGTGGTGGAGGCAGATATGATGGTGGCAATGAAGAGATGTTTGGACAAGTACGTGGATATGCAGAAGTATGTGCAGGCAGATAAAGAGTTGTTCTTGGCATCATGTTCTGCACAGGCAGTGAGGCACAGGGCTGTTCCTGTGCTGCTCTATGTACAATACATTCTGCTCCAACCTTGGTCCGAGGGCCCTTTCCCCAGGAGGAGACAACGTGAAGTTCCACTGGGGTGACTTCAACACCAAGGTCGGTAGGAACAAGGGGTCACAGTTTAAGGATAAGGGGGCAATCTTTTAGGACCGAGATGAGGAAAACCTTTTTCACACAGAGAGTGGTGAATCTCTGGAATTCTCTGCCGCAGAAGGTAGTTGAGGCCAGTTCATTGGCTGTATTTAAGAGGGAGTTAGATGGGCCCTTGTGGCTAAAGGGATCAAGGTATGGAAAGAAGGCAGGAACAGGATACGGAGTTGGATGATCAGCCATGATCATATTGAATGGCGGTGCAGGCTCGAAGGGCCGAATGGCCTACTCCTGCACCTAATTTCTATGTTTCTATGAATGTGATCCTCTAACAAGGTGTAGTGTGGCGGGGAGAGACCAGGGAGAAGGCAGGAGAATGGGGTTAGGAGGGAGAGATAGATCAGCCATGATTGAATGGCGGAGTAGACTCGATGGGGCTGAATGGCCTAATTCCTTATGAAAGGGAGCAGGGGGGAGGTAAGATAGCTGGTACAGAGGTTGGGTGGGGGAGGGGAGATAGATGGGTGCGAGGATGGAGCAGGGTTTAGATTTTGGTTCATTATTGTCACTGGGGAGTGTGGTCCGTGTGACGGACTGGGCTACATCTACAATGGTGGGGAGTGTGGTCCGTGTGATGGACTGGGCTACAACTACAATGGTGGGGAGTGTGGTGTGTGTGATGGACTGGGCTACATCTACAATGGTGGGGAGTGTGGTCCGTGTGATGGACTGGGCTACAACTACAATGGTGGGGAGTGTGGTGTGTGTGATGGACTGGGCTACAACTACAACTCTGCCATTGCTTGGGGTCTTGGTCAGAGCTGTTCCCAAACCCCACTGTGATGAATCCCGATACGATGTTTTCTACGTTGCATCTGTAAAAATTGGTGAAAGTCGCTGGGTTTCCTCAGGAAATTCTTGAGGAAGTATTGGCCAGGGTAGGTGGGCGGGGGAAGAATGAGCACTAGAGAACACAACACAGTTGCAACATCTCCAATGTGGAGCTACACCAGCTAACGTTACTTTGACCACTGACGGCCGATGGCAGAGAGACCTGGTCACCAGGGGAAGGAATGGCTCTGGCCAGCGACAGCGAGCGTGATGTCGAGTACCTCTGCACGATGGTGGCGATGAACTCCACTGTCCGTCCGCCTTGCAGGTCACCTCCGCCTGCCCGATCAGCGTGTAGCCAGTTTTACAGGAATACGTCGCTGTCATGCCGTACTCCCAGAAATCACTGTCACCAAGACTGGAAACAGAGCCATCACTGATGGCCGGAGCATCTGAGCATTTCACAACTGGGGAAAGATAAACACAGTCAGAGATCACAACTTTAAACACAAAGCACGCTGCAGGGGGCAACATGGACACACGCGGTGTGTTCTTTAACATGCTGACCAGACTGCCACAGGTTGTTCAGAACACAGGACATTACAGGAACAGGCCCTTCAGCCCACAATGTCCCTGCCCAACATGCCAGGACCAACACTTACCCGCCTGCACTTGATCCATATCCCTCCATGTCCATGCGCCTGTCCAAAAGCCTCAACACCACTATGGTATCTGCCTCCACCACCACCCTCAGTAAAAACAGTGCAGTAAACATTCCCCTCTCACCTTAAAGCTACGTCTAGTGTTTGATATTTCAAGGGTGGTAAACGGTTCTACATTATCACCGCATCAGATCTTCCCAGAGAAAACAATCCAAGTATCAGAATGATACCTCTAATGGGCGTATCATTCTGGTTCACCTCACCTGCACCCTCTCCAAAGTCACCACATCCTGTAATGGGGGCGACCAGAACTGTACACAATACTCCACATGCAGCCTGGCCAAAGTTCCATACAGCTGCATCCTGACTTCAGACTTGTACTCAACGCACCGACCATTGATGAAAGCAAACCATATATCTTTGCCACTCTGCAAGTAAGAATGTCATTGTTCCATCTGCGACATACGACGATAAAACACTCTAGACTTGACTATCACGCATTGTCACTTTAGGCAAGCTGTGGACTTGGACCCCAAGCCCTGTACAACAATGCCGTTAAGAGTCGTGTACATTATCCCCTTTCATTCGACCTCCCAAAGACAAACTCCCATTTCACACCTTCTCAGATTAAACTCCATCTGCCATTCCTCCGCCCATTTCTGCAGCGGATCTACTGTATATTCTGCTGAATACATTAACAGCCTTTCTCGAGACCCCAACAATGTTGGTGTCAATTCACAGCTCCAAACATCAGGCTTTCTCACAAAAGGGCGGCATTGTGGCACAGCAGTAGAGTTGCTGCCTTACAGCGCCAGGGACCAGAGTTCAATCCCGACTACTGGTGCTGTCTGTACGGAGTTTGTACATTCTCCCCGAGACCTGCGTGGGTTTTCTCTGGGTGCTCCAGTTTCCTCCCACACTCCAAAGAGGTGCAATGTTTGTAGGTTAATTCCCAAGTGTGTGTAGGATAGCGTTAGTGTGCGGGGATCCCTGGTCAGTGCGGACTCGGTGGGCCGAAGGGCCTGTTTCCGTGCTGTATCTCTAAACTAAATTATTTCATGTCCGCAAGTTGCAATGGGATTGACATCAGGAAGATTTTGATGCTTCACGCAGCCCAGCGCCCCCGCCTCACTCCATGTACACATGGTTCAGGAGAGCAGCCAACATAATCAAGTCTGAAGAAGGGTCACAACCCGAATCACCACCCGTACTTACTCTCCAGAGATGCTGCCCGTCCTGCTGAGTTACTCCAGCTTTGTGTCTACCGTTGAAACCAGCATCTACACATAATCAAGGACCACGCACACCCCGGTCATTCCTTCTTCTCTCCTCTCCCGTTGAGCAGACGATACAAACATTTCTAAACGCACACTACAAGACTCAGGATGGAAAGAGCTAACTTGTGAAGCTGCCACGTCCAGCTTTGATGCGAGGATTAGGGAGGGGAATCACTGACACCTGCCCTTGCCGATGAGGAACTCCAGCTCACCTTCACAGGTAGGCACCTGGCCGCTCCACCCACCGTCCTCACACAGCCTGGTGTCCCGACCCACCAAGTTGTACCTGCAAAAGGGAAAGGAACAGCTCGGGAAATCCCCACAACCAACGGGCCAATAACAGCGATCCCAGGAAAGGCCAATCAAAGATTCACATTTGGGTATAAAATGCGGGAGTTACTCAGTGGGTCTGACATGATGGAGAACATGGATAGGTGACATTTCATAAGTGAAGGGGGTAGAATTAGGCTATTCGGCCCATCAATTATATACTGTCATGCAATCATGACTGATCTATCTCTCCTTCCTAATCCCATTCTCCTGCCTTCTCCCCATAACCCCTGACACCCGTACTAATCAAGGATCGACCTATCTCTGCCTTAGTGGGGTTACTCAATGTGCTCCAGTTTGCCTTCCACATTCTGATAACGTGCAGATTTATAGGTTAATTGGCTTCCGTAAAATGTCCTAATTGGTGACGACAGAATTGGTGTGCAGGTGACTGCTAGTAGCGTGGATGTGGGCCAAAGGGTCTGTTTCCTTGTGGTATCTCCAAGCATGTTCTCCAGAGATGGAACATTTAGAATGGATAATTAGCTAGAGGAAGGCGACTCATTATCTATTCTATATTTTACCTGATCTCCGTTCCTTTTGATCACTAATTTTCACACCTTGCCCGTCCATATCTCTGTGTCTCCCTCTCCCCTGACACTGTTGGAAGAAGGGTCTCAAACCCGAAACGTCACCCATTCACTTTCTCCAGAGATGCTGCCTGACTCGCTGAGTTACTCCAGCACTTTGTGTCTTTACCCGGTGTAACCCAGCATCTGCAGTTCCTTCCTCCAGTTACTACAGAGCAGACAGACACTCACCCCGTGTCACAGGAAAAGGTAACCTTGTCTCCAAATTTGTTCCCCGTTGCTTTGTAACGTCCATTCAGGATTTCTCCAGGACTTCCACAGGATTTTCCTAAAGAGGAATTAGTGGAGAATTCCACGGGTTAGAACATGCCGAAAGTCCGCTGTGTTACATTGCATCTCACTGCGCTTGGAAACTTGCAACAAGGAGTTTTCACTGCACTGTTGCCCCAGTTCCAGAACACAAATTCAAGACTTTAACATACAAAAATAAAATAGGTGCACGAGTAGGCCGTTCGGCCCTTCGAGCCAGCACCGCCATTCAATATGATCATGGCTGATCATCCACAATCAGTACCCCTTTCCTGTTTTCTCCCCATATCCTTTGATTCCATTAGCCTAAGAGCTAAATCTAACTCTCTTGAAAACATCAAGTGGAGGGAGCAAAAAAAAAAAAAAATTGGAAAGAGCCCTGGTTTTCAAGGGAAATTGGACATCTTGTTCGGAAAAAGAGGGAGATCTACAATAATTATAGGCAGCATGAAGTAAATGAGGTGCTTGAGGAGTATAAGGAATGTAAAAAGAATCTTAAGAAAGAAATTAGAAAAGCTAAAAGAAGATATGAGGTTGCTTTGGCAAGCAAGGTGAAAGTCAATCCAAAGGGTTTCTACAGCTATATTAATAGCAAAAGGATAACGAGGGATAAAATTGGTCCATTGGAGAGACAGAGTGGACAGCTATCTGCAGAGCCAAAAGAGATGGGGGAGATATTGAACAATTTTTTTTCTTCGGTATTCACCAAGGAGAAGGATATTGAATTATGTGAGGTAAGGGAAACTAGTAGAGTAGCTATGGATACTATGAGGTTCAAAGTAAAAGAAGTACTGACACTTTTGAAAAATATAAAAGTGGATAAGTCTCCAGGTCCTGACAGGATATTCCCTAGGACATTGAGGGAAGTTAGTGTAGAAATAGCCGGGGCTATGACAGAAATATTTCAAATCTCATTAGAAACGGGAATAGTCCCCGAGGATTGGCGTACTGCGCATGTTGTTCCATTGTTTAAAAAGGATTCTAAGAGTAAACCTAGCAATTATAGACCTGTTAGTTTGACTTCAGTGGTGGGCAAATTAATGGAAAAGATACTTAGAGACAATATATATAAGCATCTAGATAAACAGGGTCTGATTAGGAACAGTCAACATGGATTTGTGCCTGGAAGGTCATGTTTGACTAATCTTCTTGAATTTTTTGAAGAGGTTACTAGGGAAATTGACGAGGGTAAAGCAGTGGATTTTGTCTATATGGACTTTAGTAAGGCCTTTGACAAGGTTCCTCATGGAAGGTTGGTTAAGAAGGTTCAACTGTTGGGTATAAATGCAGGAATAGCAAGATGGATTCAACAGTGGCTGAATGGGAGAAGCCAGAGGGCAATGGTGGATGGCTGTTTATCGGGTTGGAGGCAGGTGACTAGTGGGGTGCCTCAGGGATCTGTGTTGGGTCCTTTGTTGTTTGTCATGTACATCAATGATCTGGATGAAGGTGTGGTAAATTGGATTAGTAAGTATGCAGATGATACCAAGATAGGGGGTGTTGTGGATAATGAAGAGGATTTCCAAAGTCTACAGAGTGATTTAGGCCATTTGGAAAAATGGGCTGAAAGATGGCAGATGGAGTTTAATGCTGATAAATGTGAGGTGCTACACCTTGGCAGGACAAATCAAAATAGGACGTACATGGTAAATGGTAGGGAATTGAAGAATACAGTTGAACAGAGGGATCTGGGTATAACGGTGCATAGTTCCTTGAAGGTGGAATCTCATATAGATAGGGTGGTAAAGAAAGCTTTTGGTATGCTAGCCTTTATAAATCAGAGCATTGAGTATAGAAGCTGGGATGTAATGTTAAAATTGTACAAGGCATTGGTGAGACCAAATCTGGAGTATGGGGTACAATTTTGGTCGCCAAATTATAGGAAGGATGTCAACAAAATAGAGAGAGTACAGAGGAGATTTACTAGAATGTTGCCTGGGTTTCAACAACTAAGTTACAGAGATAGGTTGAATAAGTTAGGTCTTTATTCTCTGGAGCGCAGAAGGTTAAGGGGGGACCTGATAGAGGTCTTTAAAATGATGAGAGGGATAGACAGAGTTGATGTGGATAAGCTTTTCCCTTTGAGAATAGGGAAGATTCAAACAAGAGGACATGACTTCAGAATTAAGGGACAGAAGTTTAGGGGTAATATGAGGGGGAACTTCTTTACGCAGAGAGTGGTGGCGGTGTGGAATGAGCTCCCAGTGGAAGTGGTGGAGGCAGGTTCATTGGTATCATTTAAAAATAAATTGGATAGGCATATGGATGAGAAGGGAATGGAGGGTTATGGTACGAGTGCAGGCAGGTGGGACTAAGGGGAAAAAAATTTGTTCGGCATGGACTTGTAGGGCCGAGATGGCCTGTTTCCGTGCTGTAATTGTTATATGGTTATATGGTGGCGCAGCGGGTAGAGCTGCTGCCTCACAGCACCAGAGATCCTGGTTCAATCCAGACCTCGGGTGCTGTCTGTGTGGAGTTTGCACGTTCTCCCTGTGACCTGTGTGGGTTTTCTCCGGGTGCTCCGGTTTCCTCTCCAATCTCAAAGATGTGCGGGTTTGTGGATTAATCGGCCCCTCTGTAAATTGCCCCCTAGTGTGTAGGGAGTGGATGTGACAGTAGGGAAAACAGAACTCGTGCGAGCAGATGATCGATGGTCAGATTCAGATTCAATTTTAATTGTCATTGTCAGTGTACAGTACAGAGACAACGAAATGCATTTAGCATCTCCCTGGAAGAGCGACATAGCAAACGATTTGAATAAATAATAATAAGTGTCCGGGGGGGGGGGGGGGGGGGGGGTGGTGATTGGCAGTCACCGAGGTACGTTGTTGAGTAGAGTGACAGCCGCCGGAAAGAAGCTGTTCCTCGACCTGCTGGTTCGGCAACGGAGAGACCTGTAGCGCCTCCCGGATGGTAGGAGGGTAAACAGTCCATGGTTGGGGTGAGAGCAGTCCTTGGCGATGCTGAGCGCCCTCCGCAGACAGCGCTTGCTTTGGACAGACTCAATGGAGGGGAGCGAGGAACCGGTGATGCGTTGGGCAATTTTCACCACCCTCTGCAATGCCTTCCGGTCGGAGACAGAGCAGTTGCCATACCATACTGTGATACAGCTGGTAAGGATGCTCTCGATGGTGCAGCGGTAGAAGTTCACCAGGATCTGAGGAGACAGATGGACCTTCTTCAGTCTCCTCAGGAAGAAGAGACGCTGATGAGCATTCTTGACCAGAGTAGAGGTATTGTGGGTCCAAGAGAGGTCATCGGAGATGGTGACTCCCAGGAACCTGAAGCTAGAAACACGTTCCACCTCCGTCCCGTTAATGTGGATGGGGGTGTGCATGCCGGATGCCACGGATGGTCGGCGTGGACTCAGTGGGCCCGTTTCCACGCTGCATTTCCAAACTAAACCGCGGTGACTCTGCCCATGACCCACACCTCCCCTTGTGACCTGCCCTTCAATAACCGCCCCCCCACCCCCCACCCACCATACCTGCCTAGTGACCAGACCACATGACATTGAAGAAGGTAGAGGGGTCGAGCACTCACGTTCACAGGTAGTCTGCAGCGGAGTCCAGGTCAAATTTGAGTTACAGGTGATCTTTGGGGAGGTGCCCTCCTTCAGCTTGAAGCCTGGGATACACCTGTAAGTCACAGTCGACCCCACAGGGAAGTAGTCCTGGGAAATATGTTCATCCCTCGGTGACCCGTTTTCCAAAAGTGGGGGCTTTCCACATCCAGGCACTTTTAAAAAGAGAAGAAAGTTAGTTTTCAGTTCAACCAGTCGAGACCCCCTCTCCCCCCTCTGTTCAAGACTCCAGAGTGTTTTATTGTCATGTGTCCCAGATAGAACAAAGATATTGTTACGAGCAGACGCATAACACAATATGGAAACATAGTGCACTGTAAACAACACAGACACAGTAGTTCAGAGCTTATTTGAGGTTGACACCTCCTTTCCCATGGTTGAGACCCCTCTTCCCCCCAGTTGAGTCACCCCTAATTTAGACCTCCCCCCGCCCCGGTTGAAAGCAACCTCCCCTCCCCCATCCACAGGGGGATGAGGTGCCCCACCCGGTCAACCCAACAATCCCGACCGGATCAACAAAGACCATCTTCACTCGGCACCTCCTTGGTCTTTGGTTCTGGAGCGCCCGGGAGAAGGGGCAGAGTGGGCAACTCCCGGCACGAAGTGGGTGACCCCTTGACCTCTCACACTCACAGGTGGACGGGCAAGGTGTAAGAAGGGGAGGGAGGTGATGCTGAATGTCCTCAGTTAGTCCCCGAGGAAGTAAAGATGTTGGCTGGGGATGGGGGCGGGGGTCTTGGGCAGAGCTGTTGCCAAACCCCACGGTGATGAAACCCGATACGATGTTTTCTACGTTGCATCTGTAAAAATTGGTGAAAATTGTAGTTTCCTCAGGAAATTCTTGAGGAAGTATTGGCCAGGGTGGGTGGTTGGGGGTGGGGGGGGGGGGGGGAAGGGTGGAGTGGGGTAGAATGTTCACTAGAGAACACAACACAGTTGCAACATCTCCAATGTGGAGCTACACCAGCTAACGTTACTTCTGACCACTGACGACCGATGGCAGAGAGACCTGGTCACCAGGGGAAGGAACGGCTCTGGCCAGTTGTCCAGTGGCCAGAGATGAGTGTTCACGTAGCGACAGCGAGCGTGATGTCGAGTACCTCTGCACGATGGTGGCGATGAACTCCACTGTCCGTCCGCCTTGCAGGTCACCTCCGCCTGCCCGATCAGCGTGTAGCCAGGTTTACAGGAATACGTCGCTGTCATGCCGTACTCCCAGAACTCACTGTCACCACGACCGGAAACAGAGCCGTTACTGATGGCCGGAGCGTCTGAGCATTTCACAACTGGGGAAAGATAAACACAGTCAGAGATCACAACTTTAAACACAAGGGCACGCTGCAGGGGGCAACATGGACACACGCGGTGTGTTCTTTAACATGCTGACCAGACTGCCACAGGTTGTTCAGAACACAGGACATTACAGGAACAGGCCCTTCAGCCCACAATGTCCTTGCCCAACATGCCAGGACCAACACTTACCCGCCTGCACTTGATCCATATCCCTCCATGTCCACGCGCCTGTCCAAAAGCCTCAACACCACTATGGTATCTGCCACCACCACCACCCTCAGTAAAAACAGTGCAGTAAACATTCCCCTCCCACCTTAAAGCTATGTCTAGTGTTTGATATTTCAAGGGTGGTAAATGGTTCTCAGTGTCTACATTATCACCGCATCAGATCTTCCCAGAGAAAACAATCCAAGTATCAGAATGATACCTCTAATGGGCGTATCATTCTGGTTCACCTCCCCTGCACCCTCTCCAAAGTCACCACATCCTGTAATGGGGGCGACCAGAACTGTACACAATACTCCACATGCAGCCTGGCCAAAGTCCCATACAGCTGCATCCTGACTTCAGACTTGTACTCAACGCACTGACCATTGATGAAAGCAAACCATATACTTTCTTTGCCACTCTGCAAGTAAGAATGTCATTGTTCCATCTGCGACATACGACGATAAAACACTCTAGACTTGACTATCACGCATTGTCACTTTCAGCAAGCTGTGGACTTGGACCCCAAGCCCTGTACAACAATGCCGTTAAGAGTCGTGTACATTATCCCCTTTCATTCGACCTCCCAAAGACAAACTCCCATTTCACACCTTCTCAGATTAAACTCCATCTGCCATTCCTCCGCCCATTTCTGCAGCAGATCTACTGTATATTCTGCTGAATACATTAACAGCCTTTCTCGAGACCCCAACAATGTTGGTGTCAATTCACAGCTCCAAACATCAGGCATTCTCACAGAAGGGCGGCATTGTGGCACAGCAGTAGAGTTGCTGCCTTACAGCGCCAGGGACCAGAGTTCAATCCCGACTACTGGTGCTGTCTGTACGGAGTTTGTACATTCTCCCCGAGACCTGCGTGGGTTTTCTCTGGGTGCTCCAGTTTCCTCCCACACTCCAAAGAGGTGCAATGTTTGTAGGTTAATTCCCAAGTGTGTGTAGGATAGCGTTAGTGTGCGGGGATCCCTGGTCAGTGCGGACTCGGTGGGCCGAAGGACATGTTTCCGTGCCGTATCTCTAAACTAAATTATTTCATGTCCACAAGTTGCAATGGGATTGACATCAGGAAGATTGTGATGCTTCACGCAGCCCAGCGCCCCCGCCTCACTCCATCTACACATGGTTCAGGAGAGCAGCCAACATAATCAAGTCTGAAGAAGGGTCACAACCCGAATCACCACCCGTACTTACTCTCCAGAGATGCTGCCCGTCCTGCTGAGTTACTCCAGCTTTGTGTCTACCGTTGAAACCAGCATCTACACATAATCAAGGACCACGCACACCCCGGTCATTCCTTCTTCTCCCCTCTCCCGTTGAGCAGACGATACAAACATTTCTAAACGCACACTACAAGACTCAGGATGGAAAGAGCTAACTTGTGAAGCTGCCACGTCCAGCTTTTATGCGAGGATTAGGGAGGGGAATCACTGACACCTGCCCTTGCCGATGAGGAACTCCAGCTCACCTTCACAGGTAGGCACCTGGCCGCTCCACCCACTGTCCTCACACAGCCTGGTTTCCCGACCCACCAAGTTGTACCTGCAAAAGGGAAAGGAACAGCTCGGGAAATCCCCACAACCAACGGGCCAATAACAGCGATCCCAGGAAAGGCCAATCAAAGATTCACATTTGGGTATAAAATGCTGGAGTTACTCAGTGGGTCTGACATGATGGAGAACATGGATAGGTGACATTTCATAAGTGAAGGGGGTAGAATTAGGCTATTCGGCCCATCAATTATATACTGTCATGCAATCATGACTGATCTATCTCTCCTTCCTAATCCCATTCTCCTGCCTTCTCCCCATAACCCCCGACACTCGTACTAATCAAGGATCGACCTATCTCTGCCTTAGTGGGGTTACTCAATGTGCTCCAGTTTGCCTTCCACATTCTGATAACGTGCAGATTTATAGGTTAATTGGCTTCCGTAAAATGTCCTAATTGGTGACGACAGAATTGGTGTACAGGTGACTGCTAGTAGCGTGGATGTGGGCCAAAGGGCCTGTTTCCTTGTGGTATCTCCAAGCATGTTCTCCAGAGATGGAACATTTAGAATGGATAATTAGCTAGAGGAAGGTGACTCATTATCTATTCTATATCTTACCTGATCTCCGTTCCTTTTGATCACTAATATTCACACCTTGCCCGTCCATATCTCTGTGTCTCCCTCTCCCCTGACACTGTTGGAAGAAGGGTCTCAAACCCGAAACGTCACCCATTCACTTTCTCCAGAGATGCTGCCTGACTCGCTGAGTTATTCCAGCACTTTGTGTCTTTACCCGGTGTAACCCAGCATCTGCAGTTCCTTCCTCCAGTTACTACAGAGCAGACAGACACTCACCCAGTATCACAGAAGAAGGTAACCTTGTCTCCAAATTGGTTCCCCGTTGCATTGTAACGTCCATTCAGGATTTCTCCAGGACTTCCACAGGATTTTCCTAAAGAGGAATTAGTGGAGAATTCCACGGGTTAGAACATGCCGAAAGTCCGCTGTGTTACATTGCATCTCACTGCGCTTGGAAACTTGCAACAAGGAGTTTTCACTGCACTGTTGCCCCAGTTCCAGAACACAAATTCAAGACTTTAACATACAAAAATAAAATAGGTGCACGAGTAGGCCATTCGGCCCTTCGAGCCAGCACCGCCATTCAATATGATCATGGCTGATCATCCACAATCAGTACCCCTTTCCTGTTTTCTCCCCATATCCTTTGATTCCATTAGCCCTAAGAGCTAAATCTAACTCTCTTGAAAACATCGAGTGGAGGGAGCATGGTGGCGCAGCGGGTAGAGCTGCTGCCTCACAGCACCAGAGATCCTGGTTCGATCCAGACCTCGGGTGCCGTCTGTGTGGAGTTTGCACGTTCTCCCTGTGACCTGCGTGGGTTTTCTCCGGGTGCTCCGGTTTCCTCTCCAATCTCAAAGACGTGCGGGTTTGTGGATTAATCGGCCCCTCTGTAAATTGCCCCCTAGTGTGTAGGGAGTGGATGTGACAGTGGGGAAAACAGAACTCGTGCGAGCAGGTGATCGATGGTCGGCGTGGACTCAGTGGGCCCGTTTCCACGCTGCATTTCCAAACTAAACCGCGGTGACTCTGCCCATGACCCACACCTCCCCTTGTGACCTGCCCTTCAATAACCGCCCCCCCACCCCCCACCCACCGTACCTGCCTAGTGACCAGACCACATGACATTGAAGAAGGTAGAGGGGTCGAGCACTCACGTTCACAGGTAGTCTGCAGTGGAGACCAGGTCAAATTTGAGTTACAGGTGATCTTTGGGGAGGTGCCCTCCTTCAGTTTGAAGCCTGGGATACACCTGTAAGTCACAGTCGACCCCACAGGGAAGGAGTCCTGGGAAATATCTTCATCCCTCGGTGACCCGTTTTCCAAAGGTGGGGGCTTTCCACATCCAGACGCTTTTAAAAAGAGAAGAAAGTTAGTTTTCAGTTCAACCAGTCGAGACCCCCTCTCCCCCCTCTGTTCAAGACTCCAGAGTGTTTTATTGTCATGTGTCCCAGATAGAACAAAGATATTGTTACGAGCAGACGCATAACACAATATGGAAACATAGTGCACTGTAAACAACACAGACACAGTAGTTCAGAGCTTATTTGAGGTTGACACCTCCTTTCCCATGGTTGAGACCCCTCTTCCCCCCAGTTGAGTCACCCCTAATTTAGACCTCCCCCCGCCCCGGTTGAGAGCAACCTCCCCTCCCCCATCCACAGGGGGATGAGGTGCCCCACCCGGTCAACCCAACAATCCCGACCGGATCAACAAAGACCATCTTCACTTGGCACCTCCTTGGTCTTTGGTTCTGGAGCGCCCGGGAGAAGGGGCAGAGTGGGCAACTCCCGGCCCGAAGTGGGTGACCCCTTGACCTCTCACACTCACAGGTGGACGGGCAAGGTGTAAGAAGGGGAGGGAGGTGATGCTGAATGTCCTCAGTTAGTCCCCGAGGAAGTAAAGATGTTGGCTGGGGATGGGGGCGGGGGGTCTTGGGCAGAGCTGTTGCCAAACCCCACGGTGATGAAACCCGATACGATGTTTTCTACGTTGCATCTGTAAAAATTGGTGAAAATTGTAGTTTCCTCAGGAAATTCTTGAGGAAGTATTGGCCAGGGTGGGTGGGCGGGGGTAGAAGTGGGGGGGGGGGGGGGGAAGAAGGGTGGAGTGGGGGTAGAATGTTCACTAGAGAACACAACACAGTTGCAACATCTCCAATGTGGAGCTACACCAGCTAACGTTACTTTGACCACTGACGACCGATGGCAGAGAGACCTGGTCACCAGGGGAAGGAACGGCTCTGGCCAGCGACAGCGAGCGTGATGTCGAGTACCTCTGCACGATGGTGGCGATGAACTCCACTGTCCGTCCGCCTTGCAGGTCACCTCCGCCTGCCCGATCAGCGTGTAGCCAGGTTTACAGGAATACGTCGCTGTCATGCCGTGCTCCCAGAACTCACTGTCACCATGACCGGAAACAGAGCCGTTAATGATGGCCGGAGCGTCTGAGCATTTCACAACTGGGGAAAGATAAACACAGTCAGAGATCACAACTTTAAACACAAGGCACGCTGCAGGGGGCAACATGGACACACGCGGTGTGTTCTTTAACATGCTGACCAATCTGCCATTGCTACAGAGGCTGCCGTTCACACACAGTTGGTCAGGCACGGACCAAACTTTAAACTCTGACACAAAACTCTTCACGTGCAAACGAGCCCCCAAGTTGCAATGGGACATTTGGCAACAGCTGGACATTCACCACCCCGGTTCTAGATGAATCAAGACCATACGACAATGAGACAGCAGCAGAATGAGGCCATTAGGCCCATCCAGTCTACTCCACCATTCAATCATGACTAATCTACTTTTCCCTCTCAACCCCAATACTCCTGCCTTCTCCCCATTATCTATGTCACCCGTACTAATCAAGAACCTATCAATCCCAGTTTGTAAATACCCAATGACCCGGTTGGCATGCACAGCCACCTTTGGCAATGAATTCCACACTCACCACCATCTGGCTCACAAAATTCCTCCTCATCTCCATTTTAGAAACATAGAAAATAGGTGCAGGAGTAAGCCATTCAGCCAGCACCACCACTCAATGTGATCATGGCTGATCATCCACAATCAGTACCCCTGTTCCTGCTTTTCCCCATATCCTTGATTCCGTTAGCCCCAGGAGCTATATCTAACTCTCGCGTGAAAACGTCCAGTGAATTAGCCTCCAATGCCTTTTGTGGCAGAGAATCCCACAGATTCTAATTTTAATTCCAAATCTAATTCAATGATGCTCATCTGCTGGTCAAGCCTGACTCGCAATAATCTCCTGATACATTTCTCCCTGGAGATTCAGCCAAGTAACTGTGGAATTCCAAGGCAGAGGTGACATCAGAAACCCAAATGAGCAATCCATCCAGCCCCGAGCCAGTGGTCAAATATGCTTAGTTATCATTTTACCATTTCATCACACAAGGTGAACCAGCCTGCCCACTCCCATCTACTCCATCCACATCACAGTCATTTCCTTCCCTCCCCTGTCCATTCCAGATTCCCTTAGAGCTTAAAGATACAATGTGGAAACAGGCCCTTCGGCCCACCAGTCCGTGTGGACCAGCAATCACCCTGTACACTAACACTATGAACATTTTAACAACTTGGCGAAACTAATTAATCTACAAACCCACACGTCTTTGGAGTGTGGGAGAGACCAGAGTACCTGGAGGAAACCCACGCGGTCACAGGGAGAACGTGCAGACTCCGTACAGACAGTGCCCGTTGCCAGGATGGAACCCGGGTCTGTGGCACTGCGAGGCAGCAGCACTACCCGCTGCTGCACCACCGTGTCACGCACTGTACAACAAAGTTAACATTTCTCTGCTTTACACGTTGGGGATAAAGAGCCAACGTGAAGCTGTCACGTCCAGCTTTGATGCGAGGATTAGAGAGGGGAAATCACAGACACCTGCCTTGCCGATGAGGAACTCCAGCTCACCTTCACAGGTAGGCACCTGGCCGCTCCACCCGTCGTTCTCACACAGCCTGGTGTCCCGACCCACCAAGTTGTACCTGCAAAAGGGAAAGGAACAGCTTGCAGGGAGCTCGGGAAATACCCACAACCAACCGGACAATGACAGCGATCCCTGGAAAGGCCATTCAGCCCATCAAGTCTACTCTGCCATTCAATCATGGCTGATCTATCTCTCCCCCTCAACCCCATTCTCCAGCCTCCACCCCGTAACTCTGACACCCAGACTAATCAAGATGGTGTCAATCTCTGCCTTAAAAATACCCAATGTCTTGGCATCCACAGCCGTCTGTGGCAATGAATCCCACCCTCTGGCTAAAGAATCTTGGTACACATGACAATAACAAACCAATACCAACATTTATTTTCTTTTTGACAGAAACTTCACAAAATGTTTCCCCAAAGGAAATGGAATCTGAGAGTATTTTGGGGATTGGCATGTTGCAGGTTTGATCAGTAACCTAGTAAACTACTGACAGAACACAGTGTGCAGTTGTGCCTGGCAGTGGACCCAGATATAGAAATGCACAGATGGTCAGGCAGCATCTGTGGCGAACATGGATAGGTGACGTTTCACAGAGTGCTGGAGTAACTCAGCGGGTCAGGCAGCATCTGTGGAGAACATGGATAGGTGACGTTTCACAGAGTGCTGGAGTAACTCAGCGGGTCAGGCAGCATCTATGGAGCTAAGGAAATAGGCAACGTTTCGGTCCGAAACGTTGCCTATTTCCAGAAGGATTTCGGCCCGAAACGTTGCCTATTTCCTTCGCTCCATAGATGCTGCTGCACCATAACTCAGCGGGTCAGGCAGCATCTGTGGCGAACATGGATAGGTAACGTTTCTGTTGGTTTGAAAATTCCCATACGACAGCCCACAGTTACTACAGAACAGACAAACACTCACCCCGTGTCACAGGAAAAGGTAACCTTGTCTCCAAATTCGTTCCCCGTTGCATTGTAACGTCCATTCAGGATTTCTCCAGGACTTCCACAGGATTTTCCTAAAGAGGAATTAGTGGAGAATTCCACGGGTTAGAACATGCCGAACGTCCGCTATGTTACATTGCATCTCACTGCGTTTGGAAACTTGCAACAATGAGTTTTAACTGCACTGTTGCCCCAGTTCCAGAACACAAATTCAAGACTTTAACAGTGGAAATAGAAGAGTGGCTCCAATGAAGTAATATTAAATCACAGTAATACATGTTTAAACCCACACCTGCAGTTCCTTCCTGCACAACATACAAGTTTAGTTTAGTTTATTGTCACGTGTAGCGAGGTACACTGAAAAGCTTTTTGTTGTGCCAACCAGTCAGCAGAAAGACAATACGTGATTACCATTCAGTGTACAGATACAGGATAAATGGAATAACATTTAGTGCAAGTCCAATAAAGTCTGATCATAGTCCGAGTCTCCAATGAGGCAAAATATTGTAGTCTCCAAATGTTGAACGATATTATATTTAATCAAGGTTTGCCACAAACCTACGTTAAAAGTCATCTTCCTAGATATGACCACGCAAAACATTTAGTTTAGAGATACAGCGTGGAAAAAGCCTCCTTCATTGTGGATATAGAAACATAGAAAATAGGTGCAGGAGTAGGCCATTCGGCCCTTCAAGCCAGCACCACCATTCAACACGATCAAGGCTGATCATCCAGAATCAGTACCCCGTGCCTGCTTATTTTTTCTATTTTAGTTTTGACTAAACTTACAGACTAAACATAACATGTTGATTTACTTTGGTGTTACCACAAAGAATTTTGCAATATTAATAAAACGTTTCACATGTGTGTTTTTTTTTAAGAAGTCAGAGAGAACATTAAATTAAATAGCAGTTTCGATATTGGAGATAGACACAGAGTGCTGGAGTAACTCAGCGGGTGGGTCAGGCAGCATCTGTGGAGAACATGGATAGGTGACGTTTCACAGAGTGCTGGAGTAACTCAGCGAATTAGGCAACTCCTGCAACTATGTTTCTATGTAAAAGGCTCTGTGCATTTATGCCTCTTGTGGTCTTATACATGGAATATCATACAAAACCAATCTGTACCTCAGTCCACGTGCCAATGATAAAGTTAAACACACAGGTGGACACCACTTACGTTCACAGGTAGTCTCCAGCGGTGACCAGCTCGAGCTTGCCTCACAGGTGATCGTTGGGGAGGTGCCCTGCTTCAGCATGAAGCCTGGGATACACGTGTAAGTCACCTTTGTCCCCACAGGGAAGGTCGCCTGGTTGAGAAAATCATCCCTCGGTGACCCATTTTCCAAGTGTGGGGGTTTGCCACATTCACCTGTTTATAACGGTGACGAAAGTTAGTTTTCAAAGATAGTAGGTATGTTACAAAACTTACCTTCCGCGGCGCTGTAATTCTGCCACTGGCCGTGTGTGCGATTTTGACGCATTTGGGGGGGGGGGGGGGGGGCCCCAGGGTTAAAACGGGTTTTTTTCCGACCTGGTCCTGAATTAGCAGAGCCATCTCCATCATCAAAGACCCCTACCACCCAACGCATCACATATTCTCCATCCTGCCATCTGGGAAGAGGTACAGGAGCATTAGCTGCAAAACCAGCAGGATGCTCCTCAGCTTCTTCCCGCTGGCTATAAGACTGCTAAACGGACTTTGCCCCCTGCCAAAGTATCGCGCACCAACCTGGACACACTGCAGCAGAGCCACTGTCGTGCCGCTGCCGATCGGAACGCCTGTTGATGTTTAGTAGAGTGTTAATTTGTTCATGATATGTATTTTTATTTCTATTTATTTTTAATGCACACTGAATGGACACTGGTTGAGCAACGTTTTTTTGTTTCCTCTGGGTATGTGAACACTCAGGAAATGACAATAAAGATATACAATACAATACAATTATATTTTGTTGGAGTGCAAGATTTTGCTAAAGAATCATTCCTACGGCCGTTCTGCGTGTTTTGTTTTTAAATTCACCCGACAAGTTAATCGCTGAAATGATTTTAAAACCAACTTCTGAAGCGTCAATGCCGACAACGGGGACGGATTTTATGGAGGACCAGGTAAAAGAAAGTAGTTTATTTTTATGTATAAAAGTGTTTCTTAAGATGTATTTAATTCACATTTTAAGTTGCGTAACGGTGATTTTTCCCCCATTGAAGAACCGGCAGTGTATTTGCTGCAGATATGGGGGTATAAATTCACCGCAATCTGAACGTTCTAAATGGTCCCGTTCCAGAAAATCCCACTCGCAAGCTGATTTAAATGGCCATTAATTTACAGGTATTAAACATTAAATTCCTTCCATTTGGCCTATAAACCCATGACAATGAGATTTTAAAATGATGTTATATTCTGAATTCTTGTGTGAATGTTATTTGGACACTTAGACTATCAAAAAATGTTAATCTATTAAAAAATGGATAGATGTTTAGATCTAGTAATTGAATTTTGTAATTAGCTACAATGAGGTAACTAACTAATTATATGCTTTAATTTCAAGTCATCTAAGTAAGATTGTTTCTGAAGATATGAAAGTGAATTAGATGTCAAATTAAACTTCTTTTTATGCTTTATCTGATAGGATAAATTAAAGACTTGATTTTTTAAATCTCAGAATTTTGTAACATTGCTAAAGATAGACACAAAGTGCTGGAGTAACTCCGCGGGACAGGCAGCGTCTGTGGAGAGAAGGAACGGTTCAGTCCAGACCCTTCTTCAACTTCGTCTGAAGCGTCCAGACCCGAAACTTTACCCAGCCATGTTCTCCACAGATGCTGCCCGACCCACTGAGTTACTCCAGCACTGTGTGCCTGGAAAAGTCCGGCATCTACTGCTCCTTGTTTCAACGTTTAAAACATTTACTCTTCAGTTCAATCCACCCCCTCGGTGAGACCGTTTTCTCTCCTTCTCTCCTCCCTCCCTCCCTCCCTCCCTACCTGCCGCCCGTGTCGCTGCCGTCAGTATCACCACGACCACCGCCCGCCACTCCAGCCAGGACATCCCGAGGCGACTCCGCAGCAGCTATGAGATCTTTGGCAGCAAATGTGCCACAGCCGCGGCCGCGGCCCCGCCCCGCCCCGACACAGCACCGCCCCGCCCCCTGCACCTGACACACCTGCGCCAACCACCGCACCTGCGCTGTCCCCACACCTGCAGCACCCCCCGCACTTGCAACGCCCCTCCCCTGGATCCCGACACCGCCCACACCTGTGGCCCCGACATCTACGTCCCTCCCTCAGACACCTGATCCGCGCCCAGTCCCAGCATCATCCCGACACACCTGCACCACCGGCCCTGACACGTGGGCCAACCCCATCCGAGCACTGCCATGGACAGCTGTCACGGTACCTGCTCCTGAAGAAGGATCTTGACCCAAAACATCACCCATTCTTCTCTCCAGAGATGCTGCCGGTCCCGCTGAGTTCTTCAGCACTTTGTGTCTATCTTAGGTGTAAACGTGCATCTGCAGTTCCTTCTTATACACCTGCACCTGCCGTCCACCTGTAGCCCCGACACCTGGCCCTCTCCCACAACCCCGATCAAGCTGCCAGAGAAGGTACGTGAGGCTGGTACTACAACATTTAAAGTATTTTCCATATCTGAGGAAGGATTTGCCGGCTCTGGAGAGGGTCCAGAGGAGGTTTACAAGAATGATCCCAGGAATGAGTGCGTTAACCTGTGATGAGCGTTTGTCGGCACTGGGTCTGTACTCGCTGGAGTTTAGAAGGTTGAGGAGGGACCTCATTGAAACAGACAGAATGGTGAAAGGCCTGGATAGAGTGGATGTGGGGAGGATGTTTCCACTAGTGGGAGAGTCTAGGACTAGAGGTCACAGCCTCTGAATTAAAGGATGTTCCTTTAGAAAGGAGATGAGGAGAAATGTCATCAGTCATAGGGTGGTGAATCTGTGGGATTATTTGCCACAGACGGTTGTGGTGGCCAAGTCAGTGGATATTTTTAAGGCATCGATAGATACTTGTTTAGTACGGGTATCGGGCAAATGGGGAGAAGGTAGGAGAATGGGGTTAGGAGGGAGTGATAGATCAGCCATGATTGAGTAGACTTGATGGGCTGAATGGCCTAATTCTGCTCCTATCACCTATGACCCTGTGACACTTGGACAGGTACATGGATAGCAAAGGTCTAGAAGGATTTGGGCCAAACGCAGGCAAAGTGGACTAGATAGCTTAGATCAGGACATTTAGCTTAGTTTATTGTCATGTGTACCGAGGTACATTGAAAAGTATTTTGTTGCATGCTGTTCAGTCAGCAAAAAAGACTATACACAATTATCATCAATCCGTCCATGTGTGGAGATGCAGGATAAAATATATAATGGTTGGTGCAGCATAAAGTCCGATTAAAGATACTTCAAAGGTCTCCAATGAGGAAGATGGGTGATCAGGACCGCTCCCTAGTTGGTGAGAGGACGGTTCAGTTGCCTGTTAACAGCCGGGAAGAAACTGTCCCTGAATCTGGAGGTGTGCGTTTTCACACTTCTGTCCCTCTTGCCTGATGGGAGAGGGGAGGAGAGGGAGTGACCGGGGGTGACACTGGTCCTTGATGCTGCTGCTGGCCTTGCATGTTTAGTGCAGGAATAAGTCCAATTAAAGATAGTTCAAAGGGTAGTTGGGAGATAGACACAAAAAGCTGGAGTAACTCAGTGGGACAGGCGGCATCTCTGGAGAGAAGGAATGGGTGACGTTTCGGGTCGAGACCCTTCTTCAGACAGGTAGATGGGAGGTTGGGTCCTCTCTCTAGCTAGAGGGATGACCATTCAGTTGGCCGATAACAGCTGGCAAGGAACTGTCGCTGAATCTGGAGATGTGCCATGGTATACATCATGGCCAGCATGGACATGGAGGGCTGAAGGGCCTGTTTCCGTGCTGTATAACTCCATGACTTGCTTGAATTTGAAAATGTTATTGTTGAGCTGATCCTTTAACCACAATCCTGCCATTGCTTGCGTCACAGACCGCGTTCCCTCTACTTCCTGATTCAATTCTGTGTAATTCTGTTATCTGCACAAAGCTATTTTGGCTTGGGCCTTAAATTACAAAACATCAAGGCTTGCCGACCACACTAGCGAATGTAAGTTGATGAGCTGAAGAATAATGGTATAAATCACCATGAGACAAATACAATTTAAGACTGTACATTGTAATTTGCAGTGCCCACCATAATGTTTGGGACAAAGACCCATCATTTATTTATTTGCCTCTGTATACACAATGTGAGATTTTTAATAGAAAAAAATCACATGTAGTTAACATGCACATTGTCAGATTTTAATAAAGGTCATTTTTATACATTTTGGTTTCACCATGTAAAAATTACAGCTGTGTTTATGCATAGTCCCCCCACACAATTTCAGGGCACCATAATGTTTGGGACACATGGCTTCACAGGTGTTTGTAATTGCTCAGGTGTGTTTAATTGCCTCCTTAATGCAGGTATAAGAGAGCTCTCAGCACCTCGCCTCTCCATCACCTTTGGAAACTTTCATTGCTGAAGATTTAAAACATTGGCCAGATCACTGGGACTTTTAAAACAATGCAACATCTTTGTCTCTTCCCTTCATGTTGCCATGAAGGCCTTTGAGCACATAGTCCTCACCCATCTGAAAACTCACACTGCCCCCATCATGGACCCTTTCCATTTTGCATACAGTGCCAATTGGTCTGTGGAGGATGCTATCAACTTAGCTCTTCACTACTCCCTACATCATCTGGAATCACCGAACATTTATGCACGCATCCTGTTTATAGACTTTAGCTCAGCCTTTAACACTAAACACCCAATTTTACTTCGGAGTCACGTGAGTGATTCCGTGAAGAACCCAGCAGGTACTGCGCATGCGGCATTATCGCACAGCTGTGCAACGCGGCCAGCGGGAGTCGGGCGCTCCCGCATCCAAGGAACGAGAGGTAAGTACTTACCTTAATCGGGCCTTGTGGTTTTTGCTCCAGGGGGAGCAAAGTAGAGAGGCATGGTGAGCGGCCCCCGTTTTGACTCCAGCGTGGAGCCGACAGTGGACGGGGAAAAAGCGCTACCCGGACCGCAAACGCTGCGGACCGCTGCAAGGAGCTGCGCTATACCGGTCCGCTAAACAGCTGTTTGGTAACAGCAGCGGACCGGCGGGAAGTTTAAAAAACCCGACCAGCAGCCCTGCAGACTCCTGACCAGGAGAATCACCGCCCGGGAACCGCCACAATGCCGCCTGGAAAACGGCAGGCAGCCTCTACATGCAGGTAAGGGGAAAATCTTACCAATTTACAGGTTCTACAGGAGCCAACTTCCTCCAAAACTGGCACAGGTTGGAGAAGGCAAAAATAAGTATGTCTGTCTCCCCAAGCCAGAGGAGGTCATGGAGTTCACCTCCAGGAAAAAGGGGCACTGGCTGAATGCCAAGGGAGCTGACTCCTACCCCAGTGCTATTGCACTAGCCATCTCCCTTGTCAAGGGATTGATGCAACAGCGGAGTTTGAGCTATGCCTCCTCCAATTTAGCACACCCTTTTGCTCCCTCTTTTGAGGCTAGCTAAGGAGGCCAGGGCTGGGCTGGCTTAAACGCTGGGCAGGTGGACGAGAACAGCAGTATGCCAGGGGAGCAGGATCAGGAAGAGCTACTGGGTGTCGTGGGCCACTACATGGCTCCTCCACGCGACCATCTTCCCAACAAAGTCCTGCAGGAGCAGGCCTTTCCAGAGGCAAATCCGCAGGCAGCTGGGTCAGCAGACTCGCAGACAAGCAGCGAATTCTACAGAAGGGTCAAGATGTTACCGCCTTTGCTCGCCTTTTCCACGGATTATACTCTCCCAGGATGAGACTATCCCATTGCACTACCAGGGTGCTGACGCCTAAGATGTTCCCAAATTTGGGATACTCGACTGAACAATGGTGCATATAGACCTGCCCGCAACCCCAAATATATGGGGCTATGCAAACCGCTGCTGCGGGAAGAGAGGCAGATAAACCTGTGCGCCTCATGAAGGCAGGCCATGGAACGAGCAGGACATCGCATCCAACACCCAGCTGGCAGCACCCCTCGGCATCCACCAGTGAATCAAACAAGGACTGGTGAAAGCCTGGCGACCGCTTCACTTTACCCCCAAAGTTCTTTTTAGACGGGGCCCAGAGTGGAGCCGTGGGAAGATGCGCCGCCCCACCGACAGCACCAGCATACCAGCAAACTACGCCTTCATGAAAAAACAACAAACATGGAGGTAGGTAGTCTGGTTCCTCCCGTTTACACTAAACAAGGGTGTTCTACTAACTGCGTGGGGGGGCATTTACACTTGTGGATAAAGCATGGGATGCTGTCACAAATAACTAAAATATACTCAACAGTCTTAGAGGATAAAAACGAATTCAAATTGGGCATATTACCGCCAGTTCAGCAATGCGCCCAAAGGGCATTTTCTCCCTCTAAGAAAAGAGAAGTGAGAAGGTCAAGCTGAACTAGAAAGGCTCATTACTAAACGGATCATGGGAGTAAACATGAGCCATTGGAATTTGTATCGAATATATTCACCAAAACTACAAAAGATGGTGAATGTAGCATCATCATTGATCTAATATCACTAAATAAATCTGTTGAGTATATACACTTTAAGATGGAGATGGGTTCTTGTCACTGCCAGACATCTGATCTCCCTAGGATACCTATGGGGAGCATTGATATGGAAGATGCTAACTATCTTATACCCATACACTAGGATCATTATAGATACCTAAAAAATTTACCTGGATAATGGATATCCCGGTTAGGGCAACCATGGGAGCATATAGCATTCCCTATGGTCTAACCTCAGCCCTAAACTATTATAAATGGCCATGAAAATATTAAGAAAACAAGCATAATCATGGCATATATTGGATGATATCCTCATATTAGGGGAAACAAAGGAATTAGCTGTGGCAGCAGTTCTAGCTACGAAACAGCTCCCTAAAGCTGAGGTTTATCCCACGCCCAGATAAACCAGAATTGAAGCGTTAACTACCAAGGATTATCTGGGCTTCAATAATAATTCCGTCCATATGACTGTTACTTTGCCAAGGTACTTGGGTCACTATAATCAAATCATGAATGTACCCACTGAAGCTATATCACAATTAAGGTGGTGGGCAGACATATATTTGGCATAGTTTTCAGCCCTATTATCATCACCAATCCCAACCTGGTTATTAAAAACCGATGCCAGTACTTTAGGCTGGGGAGCAACTAAACTCCATATCCAGCACAGGTAACAGATGGACCAATTCACAAACATCGTTACTACACATACCGGGCATCAACTACTTGGGATTGGTGATCGCCTATTGGGCTAAAAAGCATATGCATTTCAAATGCAGCACGTACATATGTGGTTACGGATTGATAATACTATGGTGGTGGCTTATATCAACCATATGGGGAGCATAATAATCATTATTGTGCAACAAATTGGTCAAACAAATCTGGCAATGGTGTGTCAAAAGACATTTTAACTATCAGCTGCCTATGTCCTAGGAAGCTAGAACACAGTGGGAGACACCATGTCACGGGGTAAAATCTATGATTACATTGAATAGATGTCAAACCCAAAATATCTGCTAAATTTATTAAGCAGTTTGAAAGCCAGATATCAATTTGGTTGCACAAGACGGAATCACCAGTAACCCATGTATGTGACTTAGGAACCAGATTAGAGGCAGCAGCGATAGATGCCTATACGCTGGAAGGGGGAATTTCTGCTTTGCCTTCCTCCCTTCTGCCTCATCAGACGGGCACTTCGCAATACAGAGGGATCTGTCTCCGAGATATTGAACGTGCCCGACCGGCCTACACAGCCATGGTTCCCAGTTCATCACGACACGGTGGGCGAGTCACCTATGGATTTCCCTAGTGGACCATGGTTGCTGACTCAACCCAGTATCAGGCACAAGCCACCCATGCCAGGGAAACATCAAACTCCTGGGTGCAGGGTTTGAATAGACCTTACCAGGGACTGGGATTATCCAAAGGAACCATTACCACCATGTCGGCATCCCTGCGAACAGTCACTAAAAGCTAACATGGGTAAAATACTGCCACGACGCAGGGACAACGAACTATTCAACCACTGACGTATTGGAGTTCCTGGAACATCTACACCATGACTAAAAGGTGAGTTACAGTGCCGTAAATACAGCATGGAGCGCCTTATCTGCTTATCTAAAACAGCATGTCAGCAGAGCATGGGATCCCATCCACTGAAGGTAAACTTATGAAGGGCAACTATAATATAAGCCCCAAACACCCAGGTATATACCCATGTATGGGATATTGGTGTGACATTGACATGTCTCAGAGATGGCACCAGCCAGATCCCTCAGCTTGCTTAATCTATGTTTTTTAAAAAACGCTCATGCTTATGGCTCTCGTACACGCTCACAGAGTCCGGTCACTCCATAAACCAGACTGGATAACATGGTGATTACCCCAGACGCATCACGTTCATATTTAGGTCTGGTAAAATCTAACTCGCAGGTATATGGGACTAGGCGAGATTATGAGTTCGGCACGAACTAGTAGGGTCGAGATCGCCTGTGTTTTCCGTGCTGTAGTCGTTATATGGCTATATGGACCAGGAACGCCCAATTCACTGGTGGGATTCCGGGCCTACCCACCAGAGTCCAGGTTGAGTGTGGTGACCCATCTACTACTATATATAGACACAACCCACAATCTTAGAGGGAGAGGAAAGCCTATGGGTCAACCACAGTAACCCAAGACGGGGTACGAGCCAAACCACTCCAAGGTGGCTCAAACAGGTACCGAAAGCTGCCGGAATAGATAATAATACATTTAATCCCATTCCACTAGGGCAGCATTGGTATCAGCGGCTGAACGAATGGACATCCCGGTTGACCACATTTTCAATACAGCAGAATGGTCAAGGGAACGGCGTTCAGAACATTTTGTTTTTATTATAAACCGTTGATAAACCTGATTTAATTGCAGGAGAATATTACAAACTGCAATATTAATTTAAGCTCAGAGGAGCTCTTTTATGTTGTTATTGTTAACAAATACCTTTCTGTTTCTTTTGAAAGCAGATCCACTGGTTGATTACGATAACACTTCCTCCCTCATAAACTTCGGCAGTGAGTGAAATAAAAACTGTTACACGGTTTGAAATCACAGACCTTTGAAGTCTTCACGGAATCACTCACGTGACTCCGAAGTAAAATAGTTAGATTAAACGAGTACTTACCAGTATGAAGTTTGATCTGTATTTTATGAGGAGTTACGGTGAGGGATTAAGTGCCCGCCGCTCCCACCCTCATTATATAGATCAAACTAATAAACTGATGTCTCGTGATCTTTACTATCTTACTTCAAATATTGTGTCTATTCTGTGATTTCACACCGCTGCTTCGAAGTATGCCGCATGCGCAGTACCTGCTGGGTTCTTCACTTAATCCCTCACCGTAACTCCTCATAAAATACAGATCAAACTTCATACTGGTAAGTACTCGTTTAATCTAACTATTAAACTCTACAATAAACTGTTGGACATGAGCATTCACCCAGCCATGTGCCATTGGATTCTGCACTTCCTGACAAACAGACAGCAAAGAGTCAAGGTGGGTGAAAAACTCTCCAGCCCTCTGACTCTCAACACAGGAGCCCCTCAAGGGTGTGTTCTGTCACCTCAGCTCTTCTCACTTTACACCAACAACCTCACATCCCAATGCAGCTCAGTCAAAATGTTCAAATATGCAGACGACACAACAGTAACTGGCCTCATCTCAGACAACACCGAATCACAATACCATCAAACAGTCGACAGCGCAGTCAAATGGTGCGCAGTCAACAAGGGGTGCAACAAAATGGTGCAACAACAAGGGGTGCAACAAAATGGTGCAACAACAAGGGGGCGCTGCACTGGCGGCAGCGTGTGCGTTTTTTTTCAACTTTTTAAATTTTTTTAGTATGTTTAAAAGTCTGTTTTTAATGTTTCTTTGTGTGTTATGTGTGGGGGGTGGTGGGGGGGGGGGTGGTGAGGGGGGGGTGTGGTGTGTGGGGAAACCGTTTCGGCCGCCTCCTCCACGGAGAGGCGACTTTTTTTCAGGCCGCCTCCCTTGGGGCTTAACATCGAGGATCGGGCGGCCTTTCCCGGAGACGAGCCCGGAGCTTCAGCGGCGGGAGCAGCGTGGACTCTCGGCGTGGAGCGGGTGAGACCTCGCTGGGGCTCGCCGGAGGGGAGTGCTCCGTTACACTGGCCCGGGGCAGCCGGCAGCCTGAAGCAACGGTCTGCAGAGCTCCAGCTGGTGCGGCGTCTACAGCCCGGGATTCCTCGATCCTGGACTCACCTTGACTTTGTCCCTTACCATCTGGACGCCCGCAGCAACGTCTGTGGAGGGTGGAGGTCCCGACCACGGGGGAAAATGGAGGAGGACTGGCCAAGTTCTGTGCCTTCCACCACAGTGATGAATGCTGTGGTGGATGTTTGTGTCAAATTTTTATTGTGGTTGTGTGTTTTTTATTACTGTACCGCTGCTGACAACCCAAATTCCACCGACCTTGGTTGTGTGGCAATTAAATTATATCAAATCAAATCAAATTATCAAATCAAATTATCAAGACAACAACCTCCAGCTTAATACATCAAAAATCTTAGAAATCATCATAGATTTCAGACGCAAACAAAACCCCAACCCCCCGGTCCATGTCAACTCCCACCCCATAACCTCCACAAACTCATTCAAGTGTCTGTGCACCTATATCTGCAATAATCTAAAATGGCACATCAACGCAGACCACATCATCAAGAAAGGACAACAACGCCTAGACTTCCTCACACAGCTCAAAACGTTCAGAGTCCACAAACACCTCCTGGTCCGTTTCTATCAACCCATTATCGAAGGCATCATCACCTCCTCAATCACAGTCTGGTACGGAAACACTGACAGTCACTCACTACACAGAATACAGCGTATTGTCTCCAAGGCCTCCAGGATCATCAACTCCCCCCTCCCCTCAATCCATTCCATTTACCTCCAATGTACCTCAAAACGGGCAATAAAGATCATCTCGGACCCCTCCCATCCAGCAAACCACCTTTTCCAGTCTCTCCCTTCAGGGAGGCCCCTCAGGTCACTTGCTACAAAATCCACCCGCTTTAAAAACAGTTTCTTCCCCTCAGCAATAAGAACACTCAATTCACTCCAATAATCAGACAATACTAAGACTTTTGATGTATACAGTGTCTTGTCTATGGTCTTTGTCTGTTCTTTTGCACTATGTATTGTTGGTGAGATTTGTGATTTGTGATGTGGTATGGATGCACTTTATTACTGTGATCTGTGTTGTTATATGTGTTAATGTGTCTAAAGCAGTGTACCATCATGTACCGAACCCACATACCACCAACCCTGGTCGTGTGGCAAATAAAGATTCTATTTATGACTCCTGCTGTTTGAGGTTTAGGTGTTGCCAACTTTCATGATCATGTCACAACTTTGTTGGCTTGGCACCCTTCTGGTTATATTGTGTCAGAAATTCCATGGTGAACAGGAAAGTGTAACACAGCACCCTTCATGACAAAGACAGCTTTGGGGCATTGCCACATTGGTGTCTCTTACGAGGGTTGGGCAGATCTAGATAACTGAATTCCAGAGTGGTTTAGCAATAACCGGATACATGCTGTTGCGTGAATCACCGAACATTCCCGTACATTTAATGAACAATGATACTCTGTTGCCACAAGTACCAAGTGCAGTGAAATTGCTTTGTTTCGCACCCAACCCAGTAAAAACATGCCGCAGATCTCACCTAGACTGTTCACACGTCTTGCCACGATTTGGCAGTGGCAACGTTACAAAAGAACAAGGAGCCTGTGGCCGGCCCCCGGTGTCTGTGGAGCCGGTGGCTGGAGCCCAGGTCGGCATCACAGAGCGGTCAATGACGGCACTGACCGGCAGATGAGGACGGACCACGTGGGAATGAGGATGTCGCTGCTGGGGAAAGGAATAAAGGAGGGGCCGCTGCAATAAGACAGAGCAGTGATAGAGGGCACTCAGTCCTCTTCCGAGTCCGGAAACAAGTTGAGAGAGTTAACAAGTTCCAGGAAAGGGTTCCATGTATCTAGGAATGTCTTGGTAGAGCCTTTGAGAGAGAACCTAAGTTTTTCAAGCTTTAAGTTGTAGAGCACCTCCTTGATCCAGCGGGCGTGTGTCGGGGGACAGGTATGCCTCCAGTTAAGCAAAATCAGTCTCCGGGTTAACAGGGTTGTAAAAGCCAGGACCCGCTTCAACGCAACAGAGAGGTTGGTGCTGGGAGGAATACCAAAAATAGCTGACAGTGGGTTTGGAGGAATAGTCTGGCCATAGGCTCTGCTTAGCACGACGAAAGCACTCCTCCAAAAGGTTGCTAGCTTAGGGCAAGACCAAAACATATGGCTATGGTTAGCAGGGGATTGATTGCATCTGTTGCAGGTGTCTTTAACAGCGGGGTATATTCTAGATAATCTTGCGTTTGTGTAGTGGACTTTGTGAAGGACTTTGCATTGGATTAGGCCATGACGGGCACATATGGAGGAAGAATGGATCAAATCCAAGGCAGAGTCCCATTGCTGGTCTGTTAGTTTCGTTTTCAGCTCGCCCTCCCATACAGCTTTTAATGAGGTAGGAGGTTTCAATATAACCGACCCTAACAAGTTGTACAAAAAAGAGATGCATTTCTTCCGGTTGGGATCTAGAGCTAGGATGGAATCGGTTAGGGTTTCAGGGGGACGATTTGGGAAATGGGGGAATATCTTCTTCACAAAATCCTTAATCTGGAAAAAACTAAAAAGGTGGGAGTTTGGGAGGCTGTCGTTGGACGAGAGCTCCGCAAAAGACGAAAAAATGCCATCCTTGTATAGGTTTTTGATACTACTGATGCCATTACTATGCCAGGTTTTGAATGCGGAGTCTGTACTTGAAGGTTTAAAGATGTGGTTTTTAAGCAGTGGGGTCAAGATGGAAGGGCCTTGTAAACCGAAGTTTTTCCTAAGTTGACTCCATATCTTGCGCGAGAGGGACGCAATTGGGCCTGCACCCACAGATGTTATAGAAAGGGGGAGTTGAGAGCATAGGACAGACCGCAACGGGAGATGTGAACTCGCCTTTTCCATGTGTACCCAGGTCGGTAGGTGGTCGCAATCATCATTCATCCAGTACAGGATTTTTGCAAGTTAGCTGCCCAATAGTATCGCCTAAAGTCAGGAAGTGTCAAACCGCCGTCACTCTTGGGAGACTGTAGTACCGTCTTTCGGATTCTAGCCGGTTTGCTACCCCATAAAAATTTAGATATTCTCCTTTCTAATTTATCAAAAAAAAATTTAGTGTTAATATAGGAACATGCTGGAAAAGGTACAGGAATTTGGGTAGGACGACCATCTTGACCAGATTTATCCGGCCCACGAGGGATAACGGTAAAACTGACCAGCGGTCAAAGTCTCTTTCAGCTTTCTCAACCAGAGGCAGGAAGTTTGTGCGGAACATATCAGATAAGGGTGTTGTGATAAAAATGCTGAGGTAGCGAAATCCGTCCTCCGCCCATTTAAATGAGGTTAAATAGCGAGGGAGCAGCTTAGCCGATGAATTAATCGGTAATAGCTCACTTTTTTGGTAGTTATGTTTATAACCAGAGTACGCACCAAACCGTTCTAAAATATTCGTAATCACAGGGAGAGAGCTGACTGGATTAGAGATGTACAGGAGCAGGTCATCCGCATACAATGAGACTTTATGAATTGTGTCAAACCGTGTGATACCTTTAAAGCCCTTCTCTGAGCGTAACCAAACCGCCAAGGGCTCTATCGCGACAGCAAACAGAAGTGGTGATAACGGGCAACCCTGCCTGGTACCTCTCTGAAGGGGGAAGTGGGGCGACAGACAGTGTGTCGTTTGTTTGTACTGAGGCCACCAGGAACGTGTTTAATAGACTGACCCAATGAATGAAACTATTGCCGAGGCCAAACCTGTCCATCGCCTCGTATAGGTACTTCCACTCGATGGAATTTAAACTGGAGGTGGTGGAGGGAGGACTTAAGCCAGAATGGGTTATTGGGAAGAAAGAGCTACTTTAAATGTAGTTGCATCTGGTTGGGTAACTATAGTAGGGTGGAGATTATTCCATGCCTTCATTGTGTGGGGAAGAATGAATTGTTGTACAAAGGGGTACCTGGCACAGTGAGGGGGTGGGGGGGGGGGGATTTGTAACTGTAAGCGCCCCTTATGGGTGACAATTAACATACCTTGGCAAGGTAAACAAGCAAAGAATTTCACTGTGACTTGAAACAAGCACAGCACGGAAACAGGCCCTTCGGCCCAACTTTCCTATGCTGACCATGATTCCCTACTTGAACACACAGTCATGTGTATATTAGGAGTGGAACAAGAGATCTTCTGTTCCGATGCTGGAGCTCTGATCATGCTGGTGAGAGGGCCGGAACAGCGGTGACTGCGGAGGGTTCAAGGCCCCGACCACAGGTGAACAAGAGGAAGTTGACTGAACTTTATTGCCTCCCCTCACGGTGGGAAACGTTGATTCCGCTGTGTGTTCATGTTAAACTCTATCGTGTAGTGTGGGGATGGGGAACCTGTGGCCTTAAGACTGCACGCAGCCTTCTAGGCCTTTGGAATGAATCCAGATTTTGTAGAACAAATCCTTTTATTTTTATTAATATGTTTTTTTTGTCTTTTATTATTTTAATCTTAAAATGAACGTATTTAAAATATCAAAGAGTAAAAGAGGATTCAACAAAATAGTGACTGACGGCCACAATTAAAACATTAGTAAGTCATGAGGGTTATTTTATTTCCACGAAGAGTTATTCACTTTGGACACTCTTACGGGTAGAACATGAGGAATAGATTTCTTCAACAACTTTCAAGATAAATGTCGTGAAGTATATCTAATTGAAGTTTCTTGGATGCGGCCTTATTAGATTACAGCTAACTTAATGTGGCATTCCAACATGGAAAGGTTCCTCGCCCCTGGTGTAGTGTGTTCTTTTTATTCCTATGGCTGTAGGGCAACTCAAATCTCACTGCACCAATTGGTGACAACTTGAGATCCTGAGGGGTAGTGCCGAGGGTGAGCGATGAGGAAATGTTCTGATCAATTCTAACTGACTGAGATCTGCTCGTCTAGAACACAGAATGGCAGATGGAGACTCCATGGCCAAAGTCTAGAGGTTGAGGGATGATGTCATTTGGCATTATGACGTTGACATTAGGAGTATTGTGTGGTTGCCCCATTGCAGGGAGGCTCTGGAGAGGGTGCACATGTTCCCCAGTAGGTTAAGAAGGGTCTGAAGAAGGGTTTCGGCCCGAAACGTTGCCTTTTTCCTTCGCTCCATAGATGCTGCTGCACCTGCTGAGTTTCTCCAGCTTTTTTGTGTACCTTCCCCAGTAGGTTGGTGGGTTAGTAGGTATTAGCTATTAGGGGCGGTGGGACAGATTTGGATGACCTTGTCTGGATTGTCAGAGGCTGAGGAGCAATCTGCTAGAAGCAGAGACACACTAGAGATGGATGTGGTGTAAGCAAAAAAGCCAGTCTAGTTACTTCCACACAGAAGATAATTTATTTATTTTCAGGTGATTAACATATTCCCTTTGTGATTTAGACACATAAAAATCAAGCAAATCACAGACTATAAAGTACAATCATATCTGTCAATCACCAACACCCCACAGATTTGTATTCTTCCAGAAAAATATGAAGTTAAAATCTTCACCAAATCATTACATTAAAATGAAGGGATTTTGTACATAAATAATTTTTCCACATGTTTGTGCAAAACTAACATTTCTTCTTCATTTGAACATTTCCCTTAGAAATTAATTCACTTTACCAGACTGGATTATTCAACATAAAATCCTTCAACCATTAGAAACTAGATATATTTCACTGTTACTTTTATATTTGTCACAATATTATATTTACAAATTGTGCAGTAATTTGTACACGACTTTTCAAGTCAGTACGTTGTGCGTTTGGACATTGCCTTCCCTCGGGTCGAGGCAGCTGAGATTGCCGCACACATACACACTGGATGACAAGAAATTCACAACCAGCAGGATTTCAGTTTGCCCAGGTTAGTTTGGTACGGTACAATAAGTTAATAAGACTGGCCCTGCCAGGAAAGGGACGGTAACTTTATTGTAGACTTGAAAAGGGATGTTAGATTTTACATATACAGCACGGAAACTGGTCCTTCGACCCACCCAGTCCACACCTACCAGCGATCACCCTGTACACTAGCACTATCCTACACACTAGATAGTTTAGTTTAGAGATACAACGAGAAACAGGACCTTCGGCCCATCAAGTCCGTGCCAACCAGCACATTACACTACCCTACGCGAGGGATAATCTTACATTTTACACCAAGCCAATTCGCCTACAAGCCTGTGCGTCTTTGTCGTGTGGGGGGAAACTGAAGAAGAAAATCCACGCAGGTCACAGGGAGGACAGGACGTACAAACTCCGTACAGGCACCACCTGTAGTCAGGATGGAACCCGGGTCTCTGGCGCTGTGAGGCAGCAGCTCTACCTGCTGCGTCACCGTGCGCTCATTGTCTAAAGGTATTAGTGAACCAAACAGGTTTCTGTAGATGCTTACTTCATGGTTACATTTATTGAGACCATTTTTAATCTGAGAACATGAAAATGGGGAACTGGAATGGAGTCTGGTCCTTTGGGAGAGTTCGCCTGATCCTCTACCTCAGCTACAGTCTGTGTCCACTACCAAATCCCTTTATTTCCTTCACATCCAGAAACCTGTTGGGCGTTTCAACCTGTGAATGTGGAGCAGAACAACAGACAGCCAACCATGTCATCTCTGGGTGCCCGCTCTACCCACCCACCCACCACATGGAGCTGTGTCAGGGCCCGGCAGACATTGACGCCAACAGACACAACAACCTGGCTGCTCAACACCCACCCGGCGCGAGATCTAACTATTCCTTTGGTTTATGTATGTTTCATTCTCAAGAAGAGAAGAAACCTGTTGACCACATGAAACTCAGTGATCAAGTCCCCACAAAGCTTAGGGTAGAGAATCCCAAAATACCCCCTCCTTTGCATGAATAAATAAACCTCATGTTAGACACAAGGAACTGCAGACGCTGGAATCTTGAGCAAAGCACAAAGTGCTGGAGGAACTCAGCAGGTCAGGAAGCATCTGTGGAAGGAATGGGCACACAGAGTTTCAGCCTGAAGAAATCTGACCAGTTCCTCCACAAAACCTGCAACATCACCTGTCCATTCATTCCCATTGGCTGGCCAGCTGAGTTCCTCCAGCATTGTGTCTTACTGAGACTCTGATGCTTACACAAGATTTCAGATTTCATACCAGCCCCTTGCTGGGATTTGAACTTGTGTCTCTAAGAGAGTCCAGTGTTCCCCTAACCACAATGCCATCAGAGTGTCAGCCAAACCCTGAAGCCAGTTTGACCATGATGAACTGCTTTCCCATTTCATTTAGTTTTGGGTGCAACAAAGAAGATTGCACTAAACTAATCCCTGTTTGCCATGAATTAAGTCATTTTAGCTTTTATTCCCTCACAGAACGGCAATATTTTGTTCATTTCAACAATCGTACCAAAGAGAAAAAGAGCCACAAACTTTAAAGGCAGCACAATCACGTTTGTAACATCACTAGCAGCAGTTGTCAGGAAGGTTTGTAAAGTGCCTAGAAGGAAAGTTAATATTTGTGAACAATGCAAATTTGTAAGTGCCCTTCATGGGCGACTATTTACATACCTTGAGTAGGCAAGCAAAGACGTTCACTGTGACAATAAAATATTCAAATTCAATCCAAATTCAAACTTACTAGAAACATACTGCAGTGTTAGGTGTACAAATCAACTCGAGCTTAGTTTATTTCAGAGATACAGCGTGGAAATATGCCCCTTGTCCGAGTCACACGCCAACCATCGATCACCTATACAGTTGTTCTACCCTAGATACTAGGGACAATTTTACAGTTAACCTACAAACCTGCATGTCTTTGGGATGTGAGAGGAAACCAGAGCATCTGGAGAAAACCCACACGGTCACAGGGAGAACATGCAAACTCCACACAAGTAGCACCCATAATCAGAATGGAACCCAGGTCTCGGCCGTTGTAAGGCAGCAACTCTACCTCTGCGCCACCGTGCTGCCCCTTACCCGTACACTAGTTGTAGAGCAGCAAAATACCAATCAATGTGTTACCTGATCGAGATTAATACAGTAATTGTGCAGGAGGTAGTCACTGGCAAAGTCCAAGGTATTGAGCTTGCATGCTCCTCCTGGCAACATACACAGCATACTGCATGTACTCACTCCATCACACACCGGACCCAGCTTCATCCCACAATTCCCACCCGCGGAGCAAGATCTTCCCAATCAGGGTGCAACAAGAGCAGGTTTTATGAATCCTGACGTAACTCTCGGACTGACCCACGGAGGGAGTGCTCCTCTGCACTGCTGCTGAGCTAAGAGATGCAGGACTGCTAAAGCCAGCACTGGCTGCTGGCCATTTAAAGCTTCAGCCTTGGCACAAGTACATTCGGAAAGTAATCCCACTTAATTTCAGAATTTAAATGTTCCACCCAAGTCTGGGAAGTGAATGAAGAAGAATCAGTATTGAATCTATCGTCCACTTTGCATTGAAAGTTGGCAGCAGTAATCTAGTGATGAGCAATTATTGGTTTCTAATTCGGCATTTTCAGCTTTTCAACTTTCCCTTAATGCACGGGAAGCAAGTTGCGAACAAGCTGCCGCATGGTTTACCCGTGACCACGCTGGCATCCATGGCATTGACAGACGGAAACCATCATCACCACGGACAAACCCAAACACAATGGAATGGAACAGACAACGCACCACCCACACTGTGACTTCTGCAGAAAGACCACTGAGCATGATCATTGTAAAATAGAAAGCAACAATAGCAAAACAAGATTAAGGCCAATTAGAACACACAGCAGCACAGCGCAGGAACAGGCCCTTCGGCCCAACTTGACTATGTTTGACCATGGTGCCATTCTAACTCATCCCATCATTCTGTACATGGTCTGTATCCCTGCATTCCCTACCTGTTCACACCACGGGTATCACATTGACTTCCATCACCTCTCCAGACACCCACCATTCTCTACACATTTAAAACAAATTGCCTTGCAAATGCACATAGACAATAGGTGCAGGAGTAGAGGCCATTCGGCCTTTGGAGCCAACAACGCCATTCAGTATGATCACAGCTAATCATCCTAAATCAGTTCCCCGTTCCTGCTTTCTCCCCATATCCTTAGATTCCGTTAGCCCTAAGAGTTAAATCTAACTCTCTCTTGAAAACATCCAGTGAATTCGCCTCCACTGCCAGTTACTCTGAGAGAGGAGAAAGCAACATTTTTGAAACTAAACTAAAAGCTCCAGTAAATTGTCCAAAATTATAGTTCAAGTGTGTCCCATGTTTGAACATTGTCTTGACTATTCATCCATTCAATGGAGAGCTGTATCATTTATCTGTGGGGCTACATTTGGCGGGGCTGTAACAAAACTATGAGAACAGAGGTCATCATAGTCCTTGGAGAGATTTAAAAGGACATACAAAAATACCTGATATATATATAAACACAAAATCATTCTCTGCTGCAACAAACTAACTTATGGTTTCCCATACAACTTAAAAGCTTCAAATATAATAAGCGTTAACAATACATTAAATTCTAACAGTGAAAAATAACCCAAAAAAACACTTTACCAAATCAAGATGAAACAAATTATTGCTGAAGGATTTTTTCAGTTCTTTTTTGTTCTCATTTTAGTGTTAGTTCAGGAGAGTTTTATTCTAGTTTTGTTTGAAAAATATCATATATATATATTTTTTTTAAAGCAAGGGGAAAGTGCATTTGACTTTTGTAATAAAACTACAACCATGTGACCCGGGCAATAAATAACGCCTGCGTGTGTAAAGTCACGCAGTACGACTTGCTTATTCAAGGTTTTCCCCTCACCCACTCCCTTAGTAACTCAGCCACACATGGCAAGCTTATTCCAGTACACACACAAGTACATCTTTGCCCACTGTCTGGGCACCTCAACCAAGTTAAAATAGCTGCAATCAAAGCAAAATCAATGATTGGTATTACAAAATATATTAACACCATTTCCTCTGCCTATAAAATAACAATTATTTTAGTGTTCAGTTATGGATGTGTTTTCTTGATAAATAAGACAAACAAATTCAAGCTCTATTTATAAATTAAGGGGCAACTCATCAGGGAAGATGTGGAAACAAAGAACTGCAGATGCTGGTTTATACCAAAGAACGACACAAAGTGCTGGAGTAACTCAGCGGGTCAGACAGCATCTCTGGAGGAAAAGGATGGATGAGGTCACATGGAGATACTGCCTGACTCGTCGGGCTACTGCGGCACTTTGTGCCCCTTGAGGGCAATGGCTTTCCATGTTCCATCTGCACAAAGGGCAGCATCAACTGGATTGCTGGCTCACAAGGGGACAATGACTACCCTGCTCTTTCAGGCAGGCAAGGTGTAGACAGTATTTGATTGAACTCAATCACAGGAACAACCTTCAAATTATTTTCCTTCCCACCACGAGATACAAAATACGTTGAACGTTTGCCCTGAACCAACATTGTCGGATGATATGAGTGGGTGGGGAACGTGTCCCTTGCAACATTATTTGGCAGCTTAGCTGGACCCAATATGACACGATGTAACAGCAGACGTTTGTCGAGTAGATTCCAGTTACTTATGATGAGGGACAGTGCTCAACGCTTCGTCTCGTGTACGACCGAGTGAAACATTCTGTGGGCGAAAGGGAGAGAATCAATAGATGGTACAGTATGTTTGGAACAATTCAGCTACTAAAACCCTGATACTGCTATAAAAACTGTTATGTTCATACATCATAGAAGGAGAATTGGGCCATTCGGCCCTTCCAGTCTACTCTGCCATTCAATCATGACTAGTCTAACTCTACCTCCAACCCCATTCTCCTGTCTTCTCCCTGTATGTAACCTTTGACACCCGTACTAATCACTAGACAATAGGCAATAGGTGCAGAGGTAGAGGCCATTCGGCCCTTCAAGCCAGCACCGCCATTCAATGTGATCATGGCTGATCATCCCCAATTAGTACCCCATTCCTGCCTTCTCCCCATATCCCTGACTGCTATTTTTAAGAGCCCTGTCTAGCTCTCTCTTGAAAGCATCCAGAGAAACTGCCTCCGAGGCAGAGAATTCCACAGACTCACAACTCTCTGTGAGAAAAAGTGTTTCCTCGTCTCAGTTCTAAATGGCTTACTCCTTATTCTTAAACTGTGACCCCTGGTTTTGGACTCCCCCAACATCGGGAACATGTTTCCTGCCTCTAGCGTGTCCAAACCCTTAACAAACCCTACTCCTGCACCTAATTTCTATGTTTCTAATCTTATGTGTTTCAATGAGAATCCCTCTCATCCTTCTAAACTCCAGTGTACAAGCCCAGCCGCTCCATTCTCTCAGCATATGACAGTCCCACCATCCCGGGAATTAACCTTGTAAACCTACGCTGCACTCCCTCAATAGCAAGAATGTCCTTCCTCAAATCAGGGCACCAAAACTGCACACAATACTCCAGGTGTGGTCTCACAAGGGCTCTGTACAACTGCAGAAGGACCTCTTTGCTCCTATATTCGATTCCTCTTGTTATCAAGGCCAACATGCCATTCGTTTTCTTCAAAGCCTGCTGCACCTGCATGCTTACTTTCATAGACTGATGTACAAGGACCCCCAGATCCCATTGTACTTCCCCTTTTTCCCAACTTGATGCCATTTAGATAGTAATCTGCCTTCCTGTTTTTGCTACCAAAGTGGATAACCTCACATTTATCCGCATTAAACTTCATCTGCCATGCATCTGCCCACTCCCCCAACCTGTCCAAGTCACTCTGCATTCTCATAGCATCCTCCTCACAGTTCACACTGCCACCCAGCTTTGTGTCATCTGCAAATTTGCTAATGAACCTCAAGAACCTATCAATCTTTGCTTTAAAAACTCCCACTGACTTGGCCTCCACAGTCGTCTGTGGCAATGAATTCCACAGATTCACCACCCTCCGGATAAAGAAATTCCTACCCATCTCCTTTCAAAAGGTATGTCCTTTTATTTTGAGACTATGACCTCTGGTCCTAAACGCTCCCATTACTGGAAACATCCTCTCCACATCCCCTCCAATCAGGCTTTTCACTATTCAGTAAGTTTCAATGAGGTACCCCTTCATCCTTGTCAACTCGACCAAGTACAGGCCCAGAGCCATCAAACAGTATCTCTTTTATACTTTGCAACCGATGGAAGATGGAAAGCTAGTCAGTTGGTGATCACAGGCAAGCAACACAACCTTGTTTATCCTATAGAACCTTTGCCATATGGCAGGGAAACAGGCCAATTGGTCCATTAAGTCTACACCAATCATCAAAGACCCATTGGCACTAATCCTACTTAACAGTTGGTCATCTTGGTCACTTTACTGAAACAGCAATTGGACAGAGCCATTTGTGGAACTACTAAACTAGTTGGACAGCCTTGAATGGTAATAATGATATTTAGTTTTGATTCTGAATGCATCTGTGTCCCTGCAGTGTTGGATAAAGAAGACCAGACCATTGAATCAGCATCGGGGACTGCAAGGTACTCATGTCTTGGGGATGACCATGGGCAGCGATTTGGTCAGTACTTTCACCTTGACTAGAAAGCTCAGATTTATCTAGCTCGACCCTAAAATACAAAGCAATCCCAATCGTCTTCCTTGAAAGTCAATACACAAGAAGAAAAAGGACATCACATTTCAAAAAAGTAAGTTAAAATAGTAATGGCCAGTCTGTTATGCTGTTGGATAGCAGAGTAGACTCGATGGGCCGAATGGGTGTACTTCTGCTCCTGTGAACTTTCATGTCACAATTTATGCAGTAGTCACCATCCTCTTGGTACACATTGAAGTAAGGACAAGACACGTAATTTTGGGGAAGGTGGATCTGATTTTATTGAAGTACAGGGCAAGTGACTAGCTCATGCTGATATAGACATGTTCTCAGTTTCTGCTTTCATCTTTCAAATTCTCCAAAGAACTGCTGGAAAGTGTGATCGATGAAAAACTCCATGTTTCCTACATTAAAGGTACATGTCACAGGTAAGAGATGAGGATATTTGTTTCTGAACCTTTTTAAACAGTCTACTTATATAAACAGTTCAGGTTGCTAACTCTGTATCTACCATGAAAGAAATCTTCCCCCGAATAGGTTTTACTGACTTGCTTACTTCCCATTCTTTGTTCATAGTATCAGAGTTGATCTATGTAATCCCACTTTCTCATCCACTCCCGACACTAGGGGCAATTTACAAACCTGCACATCTTTATTACTTTAGTGACTAAAGTTGCAGCTTTTGACTTGCTCCTTGTAGAGTTATTGATTACACATTACCTGCAGATACTGAAGGGGAGAAACTAAGCCAGGTTTTCTCCTCATGAAATTGTAAAGATTCCTTGCGAATCTCAGGAAGCCCGATGTTCAAAGATATAAACAAACTTGACCTCGGCTCCCCAACCATTCACACTGGGTCTCAAGTGGCAAGCAGTACATGGTGGATCCAAAGCTACTGTTCCCTGGGGAACGTGAAGGAAGATGAGTTTCTGAGGAGCTTGAGTGGGATGGAACGATTCATGAATCATAGAGTCATTCAGAAGGGAACCAGCCCCATCTACACTTGTTCCACCTACCCGAATTTGGCCCATATCCATCTTTCCCTATTATATACTTGTCCAAATATCCTTTTAACAACAACAAGTTGTTGATAGAATTGGATACACATCCCTGGGAACAATGCTATTTTGGCTTGGGCCTTAAATAACAAAACATCAAAACTTGCTGACCACACTAGCGTATGTAAGTTGATAAGCTGAAGAATAATGGTATAAATCACCATGAGACCGGGGCAAGTTGAGCAAATACAATTTAAGACCAAGTGCCAATACATTGTAATTTACAGTCCCCTCCATAATGTTTGGGACAAAGACCCATCATTTATTTATGTGCCTCTGTACTCCACAATTTGAGATTTGTAATAGAAAAAAATCACATGTGGTTAAAGTGCACATTGTCAAATTTTATTAAAGTGTATTTTTAATCATTTTGGTTTTGCCATGTAGAAATTACAGCTGTGTTTATACATAGTCCCCCCCCCCATTTCAGGGCACCATAATGTTTAGGACACATGGCTTCACAGGTGTCTGTAATTGCTCAGGTGTGTTTAATTGCCTCCTTAATGCGGGTATAAGAGAGCTCTCAGCACCTAGTCTTTCCTCCAGTCTTTCCATCACCTTTGAAAACATTTATTGCTGTTTATCAACATGAGGACCAAAGTTGTGCCAATGAAAGTCAAATAAGCCATTATGAGACTGAGAAACAAGAATAAAACTGTTAGAGACATCAGCCAAACCTTAGGCTTACCAAAATCAACTGTTTGGAACATCATTAAGAAGAAAGAGAGCACTGGTCAGCTTACTAATCGCAATGGGACTGGCAGGTCAAGGTAAACGTCCACAGCTGATGACAGAAGAATTCTCTATAATAAAGAAAAATCCCCAAACACCTGTCCGACAGATCAGAAACACTCTTCGGGAGTCAGGTGTAGATTTGTCAATGACCACTGTCCGCAGAGCACTTCATGAACAGAACTACAGAGGCTACACTGCAAGATGCAAACCACTGGTTAGCTGCAAAAATAGGATGACCAGGTTACAGTTTGCCAAGAAGTACTTAAAATAGCAACCACAGTTCTGGAAAAAGGTCTTGTGGACAGATGAGACAAAGATTATCTTATATCAGGGTGATGGCAAGAGCAAAGTCAAGTCAAGTCACTTCTATTTGTACAAGTATTGTACTTCCGGTGGCGCTGGTGCCAGCAGCCTCCACCTACAGCCCGGTATCTTTTTGTTTTTTTGTTTATTTAGTTATGTTAAAGTGTGTTTTTTTTGTGTTTTTTGGTGTTTTTATGTGGGGGAAGAGGGCACGGTGCGGGGGATACCGTCCTTCAGCCGCTTCCTGGTGAGGACGCGACTATTATTCGAGTCGCGTCCTCCCCCCCCACAGCGGCCTACCTACCTGGATTGGCGCGGCCTTTCCTGCCGGGATCGACCGGAGCTCCAGCAGCGGCGGGACAGCACTGGAACATCGCGGGGCTGGTGATGCCTTACCGGGGGTCGCCGTTTGGAGCCCGGAGTGCTGGACCTGCTGCACCAACATCACGGAGCTGCGGTTTGCGGAGCTCCCAACGCGGGCGGCGCTGACTACAACGCGGGGTCCTGCGACTCTGCCCGGCTCGACCTGCGGACTCAGGAGCTGCAGACTCCGGCAGCGGGACGCGGCTGATCAGAAGGTCCGGGCCGCTGAGGAGGAGGATGTTCACCGTCGGGGTTCGGCGTCGGCGTTCCACCAGCCCGGCGTGAGGGCCTGAACATCGGGCCACCCGGGGCGGCGACTGCAGTTGCTCGGAAGGCCCCGACCACGGATGAACATGGAGGGGAGGCTGGCTGGACTATGGTGCCATCCTCACCTTGGTGCCATTTATGTTATGTTGTGTCGTGGACTTCTGTATTTGTGCTTTTTTTACATTTTAATTCAATTTCAATTTTATTTTTAATATGTTTTATTATTTATTTATTATTTATTTTTATTATTTCTTTGTGATTTTTTTATGATACTGCCTGTAAGGGAAATTCATTTCGTTGTCTCAAATTGGGACAATGACAATAAATTTGAATACAATACAATACAATACAATACAATACAATATTTCTAAAGCACATTTAAAAAACAACTCTCATTGACCAAAGTGCTTTACATTGGTGGCGGTACTAACATTATACAACAGTGGTTCATAGATTAAGTAGATACATCACTACATACATGTAGCCCTCCCTGAGAGGACGTCAAGAAAGGCTTGAGAGTAAAGATGAGTTTTAAGTCTCGACTTAAAGGAGTTGATGGAGGGGGCAGTTCTGATGGGAAGAGGGATGCTGCTGTTCCACAGTCTAGGCGCGGTCACCCCTGAGCTTATGCCTAGACCGCGGGATGTTCAGTAACCCCAAGTCGGCCGATCTGAGGGACCTGGAGGTGGTGTGGTGGGTGAGCAGACTTTTGATGCAGGTGGGGGCAAGCCCGTTAAGGGCTTTGTAGACATAAAGGAGAATCTTGAAATTTATTTGGAACCGCACAGGGAGCCAGTGGAGAGAGGCCAGGATCGGGGTGATGTGGTCCCTTTTTCGGGGCCCGTCGGGAGTCTTGCTGCAGCAAGTAGAGCAAAGTATGGAGGAGAGAAGGAACTGCCCAAGATCCAAAACATACCGCCTCATCTGTGAAACACGGTGGTGGGGGTGTTATGGCCTGGGCATGTATGGCTGCTGATGGTACTGGCTCGCCTATCTTCATTGATGATACAACTGCTGATGGTAGTAGCATAATGAATTCTGAAGTGTATAGACACATCCTATCTGCTCAAGTTCAAACAAATGCCTCAAAACTCATCGGCCGGCAGTTCATTCTACAGCAAGACAATGATCCCAAACATACCGCTAAAGCAACAAAGGAGTTTTTCAAAGCTAAAAAATTGTCAATTCTTGAGTGGACAAGTCAATCACCCAATCTGAACCCAATTGTCCATGCCTTTTATATGCTGAAGAGAAAACTGAAGGGGACTAGCCCCCAAAACAAGCATAAGCTAAAGATGGCTGCAATACAGGCAGAACATCACCAGAGAAGACACCCAGCAACTGGTGATGTCCATGAATCGCAGACTTCAAGCAGGCATTGCATGTATAGGATATGCAACAAATTACTAAACATGACTACATTCATTTACATGACATTGCAGTGTCTCAAACATTATGGTGCCCTGAAATGTAGGGACTATGTATAAACACTGCTGTAATTTCTACATGGTGAAACAAAAATGTATAAAAATGGCCTTTATTAAAATCTGCCGATGTGCACTTTAACCGCATGTAAGTTTTTCTATTACAAATCTCAAATTGTGGAGCACAGTGCAAATAAATAAATGATGGGTCTTTGTCCCAAACATTATGGAGGACACTGTTTCTCTCCGTGTGATATCAAATGAATGTCTACAGTCAAACACTTGGGGATGTCCTGAAGCTGTAAATGATGCCACCTCATTTGTTTAATTGTATGGAAAGCAGAGTTGATGGTGGAGACTTGGGTAATATGCAGAGTAAGGATGTCAAGAAAGGCAAGCATGCAGAGTGTTTAATTGGAACATTGACATTGTTACTTGCTGCAGTTTATCTGGCCCATTAATGCAATTACACACAATAAATATACAACAATAAACATAATAACCAGTAATGACTGGGAAAGACGGAGTGGAATGCTGTTGAACTGTGGGGGGCTACTCAGTACAAAGAGAACTCTTTCACTGCTGAACAGTGCTGTCAATGTATCTAGCTGAGAGTATGAGATTCATGTGTCGATATCCATTGAACTTGCACAGGCACAGCTCACTGTGCTGAATATTCTATGGGCAAAGTCAAGCAGCTGTTTGGAACTGCTTGACGCATTGGGCATGAAACCAAAGTTAGACAAGTATGAGGCTGCACACGTGTTGTCTCAGCTTGGATGCTGTGGCAGGGGAAGGGGGGGGAGAACAACTTCTGCAGTAAGTCATGATTATTCCTGCCCAGAGTAGGGGGATCGAGGACCAGAGGACACGGGTTCAAGGTGAAGGGGAAAAGATTTAATAGGAATCTGAGGGATAACCTTTTCACACAAAGGGTGGCGGGTGTATGGAACGAGCTGCCAAAGGAGGTAGTTGATGTTGGGACTTTCTCAACGTTTAAGAAACAGTTAGACAGGTACATGGATAGGATGGGTTTGGAGGGATATGGGCCAAACGCAGGCAGGTGGGACTAGTGTAGCTGGGGCATGTTGGCCGGTGTGGGCAAGTTGGGCCGAAGGGCCTGTTTCCACACTGTATCACTCTGTGACTCTATCACACTTTACCATGATTATTTATTTATTTATGGTCGCTGTGTATTGAAAGAGGATCTGTATCTTTTGCAAGATGCCACCTGGAAGTGAAGACAGTCAAATAGGAACTCTGTGAGATGTTAAACTAGCTGACCACTTCTGCACAGATACGTTTGTGTTTGTAAAAACCCCAAAGATTAACTGGAAAACTACACACTGTGTAGGAAAGAACTGCAGATGCCGGTTTAAATCAAAGGTAGACACAAAATGCTGGAGTAATTCAGCGGGACAGGCAGCATCTCTGGAGAGAAGGAATGGGTGACCTTTCGGGTCTGAAGAAGGGTCTCGACCCGCAACGTCACCCATTCCTTCTCTCCAGAGATGCTGCCGCCTGTCCCGCTGAGTTACTCCAGCTTTTGGTGTCTCCTTCAACTGGAAAGGTGCCCTCGTTTGGTTTGCACATTGACCTCAATCAATCTTAAACCAACTCGGGGAAGTAAATAACTGCTTTATGATTGGCCAAAATGTAACTGATCAGACATTTTACAATTCATGTTTTGCCAGTTGATAAATCTTGATCACTGACACTAAACCACAGTGTTTATCGTCTATATGAACATTTTCACAGCTATGTTGAATTCCTTTCAAGTGCATTAAGCAACACCACTTACAGCTTACTGTTGAAAGATTCAACTTCAATCCCTTGCATGCAGGTGACTTGTACTTGTATGAAGCTGTATGGTCATTACTTGATCTACTTCCTCCGAAAGATACCGTCAAGCAGGGATTTCATAAAACACTTGAAGCACAAAGTGAACAGGAAAAAAATTGAAGCAATTGCCTTCTTGTTACTTGATTTCTCAAAAGTTAATATGTTCCTATGGTACATTAGAGTTTTTGGAAATTATTTCTGAAGTTTTTTGTCGAGGGAGAGAATGGTTTTCACATTTGGTCGATTCCCAGGTAACTCGAACATGGTTCAGTTTCTGTGGGATATGGTAAATTCTGACATTATACCACACAAAAAGGTTGCAAGTTATGTAGAAACAAAGACATGCAGATGCTGGTTTATACCAAAGATAGACACAAAGTGGCACAGGCAGCAGCTCTGGAGAAAAAGGATGGGTGACATTTTGGGTCGGGACGTTTCTATGCATGTTTTGTGCAAACTCAGTTGTCCCAAACTGCTGACAGATGCTGGAATGCTGCACTGCGATGACAGATTACAAATGACATTCAGCATGGGAGTGTGAAGTCATGGGATTTGTGGATTCTAATCGAATTTGAGCCAGAGTTTCAATGGATTCAATGGAGCTGAATGGCGAGCGGAGACTGGGGTGAGTTTCAGTTTGAAATGTTTTCATTTCTAGAGATTAAATGTTTTCATGTTTAGGTGTTGCATAGCCAAAATATTCTCAATAACCTTTCAAAGTTTCTGATGGCTGAAAACATTTAGAGATAAACAGCTTGTCAAACCAAGGTGTGTATCGGTGAAACTGGTTTAAGCTGGTGTTCAAATACAAGACGCACTAATGTCTGATTAATGGATTGCGGAAGTGTTTCAGTTGACTGCCATGTTTTTAGCAGTAGTGCATGAGAATGTTGGTTAGGACAGTCTCTTTGGAGACATTCAAGACTATACTCTACAGCTGTCATTATGTCTCTGGTATTAATGATTAGGAACTGTTTTTGTAGAGCTTGTAGTTATATGGAGCTTGGATCCCTGTGGCTAACAGACAAGAGACCACTGTATTAAGTGCACTACATTCACCACTTCCCTTCACCCATGCTATTAATTATGTCTTCAAAATTCTAACAAAAATGTCGAACATAATTTCCCTTTCAAAAAAACATTGTTATTTGGCCGAATCAGAGTATTTTCAAAGTGTCATGATATTTTTAATCAGAGAGAGGGCTGCCTTTTTAGACTGAGATAAATGAGTCTTTTCTCTTCGGAGAGCCATGAGTCGTTAGAACAGTGACCGGCAGCTTCTAGCCTGGTATCCTAACCACAGTATTTATGTGGTTGATCTAGCTGAGTTCTGGTCTGTGGTAACCTGCCTGGGATGTTGATGATTAGAGGATTTGCCTTTGCTGAAGTCCACACATGCCAGGGGAAAGGCGGGGACAATCTTTTCCAATTCAAATCTCACTGCCTGTTAGTAGCTTGGTCTGATTGCAGGTAATGACTTGTATGACAGTCAGAGGTCAAATTCCCATGGCACATCAGATATATTTTGTAGAACACTCTCTACATTTGCCAGATAACCGGCATCAACTGCCCAACTACAACCAAAATACATTGCTTGGCCCATCTAAAGTTTGGAATAAGGATTTGCCAGAATGAAGCTCGACAAATCTGAACTCAAAACCAATTCCATAAATATTAAAGGCAAGTTGGCAATAACAAAACCTCACCCCCAAACGCAAATTCATGCCAGTTTCCTGTTTACATATTCAAAGATTGACGGAGCCAAACACATCCGCCCTTTGTAATCATGTCCATCGACCATATAATAACAAAGGGCACAGAGCAGCACTTGGCAACGTCTCAGATATAGAGCTATTGGCAAATGATTGGCACCAGCAGGTTATAATTTACAAGTTCACAAGTTAAAGGAATAGAATTAGGCCATTCGGCCCATCGAGTCTACTCCGCCATTTAATCATGGCTAATCTCTGCCTCCTAATCCCATTTTCCGGCCTTCTCCCCATAACCCTCGACACCCTTGCTAATCAAGAACTATCTATCCTTAAAAATATCCACTGACTTGGCATCCACAGCCCTCTGTGGAAATGAGTTCCACAGATTAACTACCCTCTGATTAAAGATGTTCCTCCTCACCTCCTTCCTGAAGAAATGTCCTTTAATTCTGAGGCTGTGACCTCTGGTCCTAGACTCTCCCACTAGTGGAAACATCGTCTCCACATCCACTCTATCCAGGCCTTTCATTATTCTGAAAGTTTCAATGCCTTGTCTTTGCATCATTACAGTTTATGTTTCCAATTTAAAAGAGCATTAACTTTGTAGGAATATTTAAACTTTACAAAGCCAAGTGAAGAGTCTGTGACGCACTCTCCGATGTAGCTGTAACACATCGGAATCTTAAACTCCAGAACTAAGCACCTCATCCAACAATTCAACCACTGCACACCCTTGCAGTCAGGCAAACTATTAACCCTAACCCTACCTGGGCAACTCACCAAAGCCACAACCTCCAACTAGGATGAGGGCAATAGGTGCTGGAGAACAATATAAACTCTAACACATCATCCTGACTTCAGACATGGTCACTGGGTCAGGTCTAGAATGTCACCCATGACAGCGATATGGAGAATCTGTAAATTGTTTAATAATTCAGTATGGTACAGTGCCACATTGCGAGCAGCCTGGAATTGTCATTGCAACTTACCTCATGAGTGAATCTATACAACCATTAAATTATGATGGAACAGGATCCCATTTGTCAGAGAGCATCTATATTGGCTTTGACCAAATTAAATTAAAGACACAAACTGGCCTTCGGCCCACTGGGTCCATGCCGACCATTGATCATCCTTTCTTCTTAGTTCTATGTTATCCTACTTTCACATTCCACCCCCTCTGCACACGAGGGACAGTTTATAGAGGGTGAATTAATCTACAAACCCGCCCATCTTTGGGACGTGGGAGGGAATCGGAGCACCTGAAGGAAATTCATGCGGTTGCAGGGAGAATGTGCACACATAACACCCGAGGTCAGGATTGAACTTGGCATCTCTGGTGGGGAAGTGAGACAGCAGCTCTACCCACTGCACCACCGTGAGCCCAGTTGCAAAATCCCACATTTTACCTCGGAGTTCTGCCAATTATTCTCTCAATTGAGAGAATGATCATATTGAATGGCGGTGCAGGCTCGAAGGGCCGAATGGCCTACTCCTGCACTTATTTTCTATGTTTCTATGTTTCTAATTGACTATCCAACCCTCCAATCAATCCACGCCAGCAATCCTACATCTTTTGAGTCATACTGGTACACTTCTTTTACATTTTCTATCACCTCAGTGTGTTGCACAGATCTGCACAACATCTCAGCCTTTGTGAATCCCAGGGTCCCTGATGCTGTTGATTCACGTTTCTCTCTCACATCGGTTGTTTCGACAATAATCGACCAGGCACCGGGGTTGCTTTAAACGTACGTTTATTGAGCAGGAGTCTTCACACAGGTTACAACCTGGCAAAGAGTCAAGCTGCCACATCCCCCCCCCCCCCCCCCGATCAAAGAACCGACACGTACGAAGAATACAGGAAACCAAGTATGTACATATAAGGGGATGATAGAGGAACCACACATAATCTCAGATCAGTACATCCCTTAGTCTTCCTGGCAAGGGGGGGGGGGGTTGTGTATTCCTCAATCTTGTCAGACTGGGCCTGTGATCCTTTATTCATGACTACGTAGTAACTGCAAGACATTGTGTATTACCTCCTAACAGCCTGTTCCAGCAAGCCTGGTCAGCAGCCATCTTATGTCCTTTGTTTCAGTCTACCTGGCCAACCATTTTGTCTTACAGAACAATCTTATAGCATTGATTCAGAATTTCTATTCATCAATGCTTTACTAATTATTCTTGTAACATGCCCAACAATGTCAAGGATTTTCATTACAACCAAGTTTCTATACTCCTACAAATACTGTGGAAATTTAAGAATTCTTAAAATGTAAAGATTATGTAGAAAAGGAAAGTTACATTCAAATCATCATAGAAACAAGGTACTGAAAGATAAGCAGGGGGTATTTACCAGTGGACGGTCACGATGTGTGCTTACTGCTTCAACATTAAGATAAATTGATTCCATTTTACAACCTGAAAGGAAAAGTAAATAGAATTAAATAAGTAAACAGGATGCTAGGTTTAATGAACTCCCATGTTAAAATTGTTAATTATTGCCTTCAGATGATGGTGAATACCACAGCCCCTGACAATGTGAGCAATTAAAGAGAAACATGCTGGAGTAACTCAGCGGGTCAGGCAGCATCTGTGGAGAACATGGATAGGTGACGTTTCACAGAGTGCTGGAGTAACTCAGCGGGTCAGGCAGCATCTGTGGAGAACATGGATAGGTGACGTTTCACAGAGTGCTGGAGTAACTCAGCGGGTCAGGCAGCATCTGTGGAGAACATGGATAGGTGACGTTTCGGGTCAAGGCCCTTCTTCACACTGAATCTGAATGACAGACTTATCATCAGTCTGAAGACGGATCCCGACTTGAAACATCACCTGTCCATTTCCCTCCACAGATGCGGCCTGACCCGCCGAGTTCTTCCAGCACTTTGGTTTTTACTCAAGATTCCAGCTTATGCAGTTCCTTGTGATTCCATTAACCTTATTTGCTTCCCTTGTTCAAATGCCCAGGACTAAGACACTTGGCTGGCCAGAGTAAACATTAACACAAAGATTAAACTAAGATGCATAGTCACATTATAATATTTAAACAACCAACTACCCCTAGGAAGAGTTTAGCTGACTATTAAACTGGAAGATGCTGCACAAAGGTATGTGTTTATTTTATGCATCCATGTCCCACCTAGCTCGGACCACCATGTTTCAGGATAAATAATTCTTTGTTACAGGAATATTTGTTGAAATTTAAAAAAGATCATGTAATTGACCTGCCCCTTTGATCATGATTAACAGAAACAAATTTAGTGGTTAGAGAAAATGTTATTACGGTACTACTAACCATAAGCAACAGGAGTTAGTTTCATGACTGTGTGTAGAGGACACTTCAAATACGGTAGTTCATCTGTAGAAAGATAAAGGAGAAAATCATGGAGCATTTGAATTGGACGGCCTATTGACTGACCCATGTCATCCATGCTTACTGTGCTGCCCATCTACAGTAATCCTATTTGCCTTCATTAGTCCAGCAAGGGACAGGCCCATCCGTCCACTATGTCTCTGCCCAACAATTTATTGACACGTCTGCCAGGCAGCACGGTAGTGTTGCTGCCTTACATCGCATGCAGCGCCAGAGACCCGAGTTTGATCCCGACTACGGGTGCTGTCTGTACGGAGTTTGCATGTTCTCCCCATGACCATTTCTCCGAGATCTTCGGTTTTCTCCCACACTCCAAAGACACACAGGTTTGTAGGTTAATTGGCTTGGCGTTTGTGTAAATTGTCTATAGTGTGTGTAGGATAGTGTTAGTGTGCGGGAGTCGCTGGTCGGCGTGGACTCGGTGGGTTGAAGGGCCTGTTTCCGACTGAACCTCTAAACTAAACTAAACATGGTCATATCTCCCGATTGGCTTCCTGTCAGTGTGGCTGTCTAACTATTTCTTCAATGTTGCTATTGTATCTGCCTCCACCAGCCTATCCAGGCACCTACAACTCTGTGTAAAAATTAATGCTTTAAATCTCTGAAAAATGTCCCACTCTCACCTTAAAGCTATGCCTTCTGTATTTTACATTTCCACCGTAGAAATAATGCTTTATAAGTTATCTGTGTTTCTCACAACTCTATCCTTCTATCAGGTGGCCACTCAGGCATCTTATGCTTCAGACAAAACAACCCCAGTTTATCTAACTTGTCCTTAGAGCTAATTCCCACTAATCCAGGCAAGGATTAAATGCCTTTGTCGCTACTTTATCCACCTGTGTTGCCATTTTCAGTTAGCTATCGGCTTGAAGATGTTAAATACAATCAGTCAGAACAGATCTCATTCTTAATATCCAGTGGACGGACCGCTGTCATCATTCCCTGAAATGCCAACCCTTAACAAAGGTCACCTACATTTGTCACTGTAGCTGTTAACCAATGCAATTGTTAACGATGTTGTAGTAACATTACACAGTAGTCTGTGCATTATCATTCCAGTTCCAATTTGTAATGTTTTAAACCATCTGTACTTTAGTTACTGCCGCAGGTGCATTCCATTCAAATCACTGACTGGCTTTGCATTAGAACAGTTTCACTAGGTTCAATATTACCAAGATAATTCACTCTTAATTGCTTTCAAGGTTCAGGAGCAATTGGGGCTGGCCCATAGATGCTGACCTTGCCAGTAACTGCCACAGCCTTTCAATAAATGAATGTTGGTGTCCTGTGAAACAGTCCTTGAGATCTGTGGATGCAAATAGTAAATGAGTTGTCTTTCTAGTTCCCATAGTTTGGGACACGCTGTCCCTTTGCTCTACCCATTGTACTTGAGCTAGGCTTGATTGTGTTATACTCAGCTATACTTATAGTATTATCTGATCTGTGTGGATAGCATGCAAAACAAAACTTGTACCGTGGTACAAGTGACCACAACAAACCAAACCTAAAGTCAGTGGGGGTCTGGGGAATTGCAGCTCAGTGTAAGGCAGCAACATCAGAAGAGCTACAAATATAGGTGGAATGGGAAAAGGAGAAAATATAAAATATTTATCTTTCTCATTTGCTTATTGTTGTACCTGCTCCTTTATCCATAAAGTAAGCGACGAGGCATCTCATGACAGCCTGGTGTGCAATTACAAGAACGTCCCCTTGTCGCTCCAACTCCATGATGACAGGCTCCACCCGTTGGACCAAATCTTGGTAGGACTGAACACAAACACACAGGGTACGGATTCACAGTTACTCAACATAGAAAAAACGTCACCAAACAAAATCTTCAACAAATCACCGCAGTTTACAAGTAGAAGACACGAGGAACTTAATCGTTCTAACATATGAAATATCAGATCCATTTTTCTCAATGAAGCTGCTTGGGTCTATTGCATGAAAAATAAAAATATTATGAAATGAAATTAGAAAATGGTGGTTATTCCAGCAAAGAAACATCCTTTCCCAAATTGTTCTTCGAGTCCCAATGAAGACGGAAGTATCAGGGGAGACGCTTTGTGGACTGTCGCTGAACTTTGTGACTCACGGTATCCCAGTTGCATTAACAGACTCCTGTATCTATTCACATACCCCAGATTCCTGGCATCACCCGGCATGAAACCGGCCCTTTGGTTCAACATGTCCATGACCACCAAGATGCCAATCTACACCAATCCTATTGCCTGCATTCGGCCCCTTGTCCTTCTAACACTGTCCTATCCATATACCTTTCAAGCATTGTAACTGTACCTGTCTCTACTACCACTTCCATCAGCTTGTTCTATTAACCTACCACCCTCTGTGTGAAAGATTTACCATTTACCCCTCAGATCCCCTTTAACCCCCCCCACTTTAAGTTTATGCCATCTAGTTTTGGCCTTCCCTTTGCTGGGAAAAATACTGCGACTATCTACCCTATCTATTAAATCTGTAAGGTCACCCCTTAGTCTCCAGGGAAAACAGTCCCAGTCAATCCCATCTACCTGATAATTCAAACTCCCTAGTCCAGGCAATACTTATGTGAATCTTTTCTGCATCTATTCTTGCTACACCAGCAGTTTTAGCATCATCTGCAAACGTACTATTTATGACATCTACATCCTCTTCCAAATCTTGAATAAATATGATGAACAAACAATAGGCCAGCAGTGATCCCTGTGTCACTCCACTGGTTATGGGTCTCCAGTCTGAAACGCAACCATCCTCTGTCTTCCAGCACCAAGCCAAATAACACGAGTTTTAATTTAAATGTACACATTTATTTATAGTTGGTCCGGAAGGTTAGAATACTTGGGATGAAAGTTGGGGTAGCTACTTGGCTAGCTACTTGGCTAGCTACTTGGCTAGCTACACGGCTAGCTACACGGCTAGCTACACGGCTAGCTACACGGCTAGCTACACGGCTAGCTACACGGCTAGCTACACGGCTAGCTACACGGCTAGCTACACGGCTAGCTACATGGCTAGCTACTTGGCTAGCTACACGGCTAGCTACACGGCTAGCTACACGGCTAGCTACACGGCTAGCTACACGGCTAGCTACACGGCTAGCTACACGGCTAGCTACTTGGCTAGCTACATGGCTAGCTACACGGCTAGCTACACGGCTAGCTACTTGGCTAGCTACACGGCTAGCTACACGGCTAGCTACTTGGCTAGCTACTTGGCTAGCTACACGGCTAGCTACACGGCTAGCTACACGGCTAGCTACTTGGCTAGCTACACGGCTAGCTACACGGCTAGCTACACGGCTAGCTACACGGCTAGCTACACGGCTAGCTACTTGGCTAGCTACACGGCTAGCTACTTGGCTAGCTACACGGCTAGCTACACGGCTAGCTACTTGGCTAGCTACATGGCTAGCTACACGGCTAGCTACACGGCTAGCTACATGGCTAGCTACATGGCTAGCTACATGGCTAGCTACACGGCTAGCTACACGGCTAGCTACACGGCTAGCTACTTGGCTAGCTACACGGCTAGCTACACGGCTAGCTACACGGCTAGTTACTTGGCTAGCTACATGGCTAGCTACACGGCTAGCTACACGGCTAGCTACACGGCTAGCTACTTGGCTAGCTACATGGCTAGCTACATGGCTAGCTACACGGCCAGCTACACGGCTAGCTACACGGCTAGCTACATGGCTAGCTACACGGCCAGCTACACGGCTAGCTACTTGGCTAGCTACATGGCTAGCTACACGGCTAGCTACACGGCTAGCTACATGGCTAGCTACATGGCTAGCTACATGGCTAGCTACACGGCTAGCTACACGGCTAGCTACACGGCTAGCTACTTGGCTAGCTACACGGCTAGCTACACGGCTAGCTACACGGCTAGTTACTTGGCTAGCTACATGGCTAGCTACACGGCTAGCTACACGGCTAGCTACACGGCTAGCTACTTGGCTAGCTACATGGCTAGCTACATGGCTAGCTACACGGCCAGCTACACGGCTAGCTACACGGCTAGCTACATGGCTAGCTACTTGGCTAGCTACTTGGCTAGCTACACGGCCAGCTACACGGCTAGCTACTTGGCTAGCTACACGGCTAGCTACTTGGCTAGCTACACGGCCAGCTACACGGCCAGCTACACGGCCAGCTACACGGCCAGCTACACGGCCAGCTACACGGCCAGCTACACGGCTAGCTACACGGCTAGCTACACGGCTAGGTCATCTTTGATCCCAAGTATTCTAAACTTCCGGCCCAACTATAAGTAAATGTCTACATTTAAATTAAAACTCGTGTTATTGTAACTCACTAATCATATTCTCAACAAATTTAGAACAGAACTTGAAATAACCAGCTGGGCATAATGTTCAAATTGAAACTAAACTAACTTTATATTTAGACAAATCCCCTGCATGTAATTTTACATTAAAACAATACTTGGTCTCAACTATTGGATTAACAGACTTGTAGCAAACAAACAGAGCTTGTGTTTTTACAACAACTAATTTCTCCCATTGGGTTCTTGGCAGTTTATATCCGTCTACATTACACATAACTACAGCACTTTAACAGAACCCCAACGGGGAAAATTCTTTCACTTTAATGTTGAGACCCAAGGGCCAATTGAATTACCTGTGCAGACATAATTGTTAAATAAATTCATATTGTAAAAAATAAATATAGCAATTAGCATTTGTTAAGAATACACAGCCAGGGTTTCCCTTTCTAAGATGCTGACTATAAAAAGACATTCTCTGATTTGAATTCATCCTGTAAGATAGTGACACCTACTGGCAGTTCCATGACTGGTCTTTGGATTGTATGACAACTACAAGGTTACTCAAGCAGATGGGGAGAGTCCCAGCTAGCTTTACAGGCAGAACTGGAAGGAAGGGGTGTGACATTTCTTAGGGGCAGGGACAGAAAAGAAGAGGGAAAGAGAACAAAGCACTGAGACAGAATGGAAGGCAGCGGGGTAAATGAGGAAAGGAACAGTGCTGGGAAAAGTGGGTGGGTGGATGATCGGCAGTTAGAACCAGATGGAGAAGGGGAAAGAATCTGGGTGACAGGGGGCTGAGGGGGCGGGTAGGAGCAGTTTGTAATGAAGTCAATATGTGAGAGGATCTGGTGGAGAGAAAGTGAGATGGAGAAGAAGAGAAGGGATGCAGATTACCTGAAATTGGAGAATTCAGTGTTCGTGCCAAGGGGTTGCAGACAGCAAGGTCATGGTCTGAGATAGTTACAATCAAAGTCCAGAATGCTGCAATATTCCTAGTCAATACAATGTGCTGCTTCCCACATTCCCATATGGAAGGTCAGACAGGGGAGCTCAATGCCATGTGTGGGAGCAGGATATGGATTTGGAAGTCGAGGGTCACAGCTGCAGATTGAACGAAGACATTCCATAGTGTCAACACCCAGTAAGTGTTTGTTCATAACTTCATATTTAATAATTAAATATTGTAATGAACAGTTTTTAAGAATGCAGACACAGAGTTTGCCCATATAAGGTAAGACAATGCACAAATGGGGCTACATGAAGGGTACAGCAACCTGTGACTGTGGCACACAGACTCAGACAATGCAACACCTACTGCAATGCCCATTGCTGGATAATCCATGTACTAGTGCAGACCTTGCACTCAACACTACAATAGCGCAACGATGTGTACAGCAGTGGCAAGCCACTATAGAGCATAAGGACACGGAAGAAGAAGGTGTTGATTGTAAAAAATGCTCTCATCCTGTACGATGACTGACATCTGTTGGAAGTTTCATTGATGTTATATTGGATTGTGTGAATAGGCAATAGGTGCAGGAGTAGGCCATTCGGCCCTTCGAGCCAGCACCGCCATTCAATATGATCATGTCTGATCATTCCCAATCAGTACCCCGTTCCTGCCTTCTCCCTATATCCCCTGACTCCGCTATCTTAAAGACCAGAAAATTACCCAGGCAAGTGGAGAAGAACAAAGCCAGCTGGATTAACGAACAGCAGTTGGGTGAATCAATGATTCACCAGGAAGGCCGTGGAACCTGGACAGTGAAAGGAGAACGCATTTTGTTGTCTCTGTACTGTACACTGACAATGACAATTAAATTGAATCTGAATCTGATCTGAGAACAGTCACATTCAGATGTTACATGTCCTGTGTGTGCATGGAGGGCAGAGCAAGTTCCCGAGTGATGTCAGTGCTGACTAGTGGCATCTCTCCTGCAAAACAAAGTGCTGGAAGAACTCAGCGGGTCAGGCAGCATCTGTGGAGAGAATGAACTGACAACGTTTCGGGTAGTAGGTCTCCCTCTGAATTGCTTAGAGTTGAGAAGATGTGTTTGAGTTGAGAAGAGTGGTACAGCACAGAAACAGGCCGTTCAGCCCAACTTGCCCATGTAAACCAAGCTGCCCCATCTACACTTGTCCAACCTGCCTGTGTTTGGCCCATACCCCTCTAAACCTCTCCCATCCATGTACCTGCACCAAATGTATTTTAAATGTTGTTATAGCACCTGCCTCAACTACCCCCTCTGGCAACTTACCCCACACCCACCCTGAATAAAAGCGGTGCTGAACATAATGCTGAAAGCAGCAAAATTGTGGAAATGGAAATGGGGCAACGCGCGAGGCGGGGGGAACTCTGAGACGGAAGGATGTGGGAAGGAGTTTGTCATGATTCTCTATAGGATGGCAAGTGCTCTCTCTCTAATGTAGGCGGCTGCTCTGGAGTTACCAGTGGTGGGGGTGCTAACTCTATCAGCACTGATTTACTGCACACTCCACTCAGGTTTATTATTCCACTCAAATTCTCTCCCATCAAATGAATTGTCTGCAAAACCTTGTAAATATGGAATTTTTCGCCATCTTGCCTCCATACCTCTCCTCCTGGGTATCGGTAGTGGTACTTGTCCTGGTCTCGTAGTGCAAATTCATCTGGATATTTGTCGTGGATTTCACTGTAAGTCAACTCTTCACAAACACCCTTGAAAATGAAGTAAAAGACACTTATTACCGAGGCCAGACTTCACAGCGAGCACAAAAGTATTCAAACAACTTCCAAGCTGAAAAGCGACGAGCAGTCAAGTTATTTTTTACACAGAGGGTCATGAATGGCAGGAACACGCTGCTAGGGGGTGGTGGTGGAGGCAGATATGACAGTGGCATTACAGAGATTTTTGGATAGGCAGGTGGAAATTCAAGGAATGTACGGATACAGATTATGTGCAAGCAGGCGAGAGTTGGTCTTGGCATCAGGTTCAGCACGGCCATTGTGGGATGAAGGGCCTGTTCCCACAATGTCCATGCTCAACATGATGTACTGTGCTGTACTGGTCAATGCTCTAAGATCATATAGATGCAGGTGGGGGTAATACAAATCTGTTCCCATTCGGCAGGAGAATGGGGTTAGGAGGGAGAGATAGATTGAATGGTAGAGTAGACTTGATGGACACGAATGGCCTAATTCTACTCCTATCACTTATGACCTTCTCAGTTGATGGTTCAAGGGCTATGGTGCTGAGGTAAAGGGACATTTAAATAATATCAAGGACTTTTTTATTACAGGGCATATTAGAAACTGGAACTCACTGTATAAAATGGCAGAATCAGAGCTTTCAAAAAGGAAATTGAGGAAAAATAAATTGTAGGGAAAATGGCAAGGAATGGGACTGAAGAGATTGTTCTAGATTGATCAACCGACTCCAACTGGTCCAGAACGCAGCCGCCCGACTCATCATCCACACCAAATCCTGGCATCACATCACTCCAGTCCTCAAACAACTTCACTGGCTTCCCATCTCCCACTGGATCACCAACAAAATCCTGATCCTCACCTACAAAGCCCTCCACCATCTGCCCCCCCCCCCCCCCCATATCTCACTGACCTCCTCTCCCCCTACCAACCCTCACGGTCCCTCAGATCCACATCAGCCGGTCTCCTCTCCATCCACAAGTCCAACCTCCGCAGTTTTGGGGACAGAGCCTTCTCCAGGGCAGCTCCCAGGCTCTGGAACTCCCTCCCCCAACTGATCCGCAATTCCGTGTCCCTCACCATCTTCCAGTCCCGCCTCAAGACCCATCTCTTCACCTCTGCCTATCCTTAGCCCCACGTCCCCCTCCCTTTTCATCTGTGCATTAATTGCCTCATATTGTGTTTTGAATTGTATTCTGTCTTTATTTTGTGTACTAGTCATGTCTCTACTATTTATTTCATTCCCCTTACATGTTTTTCCTCTACCTGCTAAATTTTTGTAGGGTGTCCTTGAGACTCTTGAAAGGCGCCCATAAATAAAATGTATTATTATTATTATTATTCTACAATAAGTACATCTGGACTCTGCGGGCTGATTAATCTCCCCATATGACCAATTCAATTCTGCAATAACATTGACCAAATGTTACCACTGAAGTGTGGAGCTGTTAACTGTGGTCATTTCTTTTTCAATGGCTTTTAAAATGAAATTGATATTAAAAAGTCAGTTTATAAAAGGAAGAGATATTATTTCATGACTCACAGCATCGATCTCATTGAGGATTTTCCACTGTTCGTACGGAACACCAAGAGCCTCTGCCGTTTGGATTGTTCGTTTGAGCTGACTAGTCCAAACCTTCAGGTCTGGAATCTTCTGCTCTTCAACAAATTTTCGCAAGGCTTCCCCATACTATAGAAGAATCAACACAAGTTAGTGGGGTTTCTCAAAGGTCATTGTGTTTTAAGAAGGAACTGCACATGCTGGAAAATCGAAGGTAGACAAAAATGCTGGAGAAACTCAGCGGGTGCATCAGCATCTATGGAGCGAAGGAAATAGGCGACGTTTCGGGACGAAACCCTTCTGGAAATAAGCAACGTTTCGGGCCTAAACCAGGAAGTGTTTTGGCCCGAAAAGTTGCCTATTTCCTTCGCTCCATAGATGCTGCAGCTCCCGCTGAGTTTCTCCAGCATTTTTGTGTACTCAAAGGTCATTAACTAGTTCAAATATATTATAATACGAATTCAAATATAACCCCATTTGGCTCTTTCTCCACAGCCTGGTAACTTTTAAGCTCAGCTTTCATTTTACTGGCCCAGTTAGTTGTTGACTTCTAAAAAACGAGGACAATGCTGGCACCCTCTTGCAATGATGGCCTGCAGATGAGACTGAAACAATTGTTTTGTAAGCAACTCCCCCTCCCATCATACTCTTAAGAGTCATAAGGGATAGGAGTAGAATTAGGCCATTTGGCCCATCAAGTCTACTCCACCATTCAATCATGGCTGATCTATCTCTCCCTCCTAACCCCATTCTCCTGCCTTCTCCCCATAACCTCTGACACCCGTACTAATCAAGAATCTATCTAACTCTGCCTTAAAAAATATCCACTGACTTGACCTCCACAGCCTTCTGTGGCAAAGAATTCTACAGATTCACCACCCTCTGACTAAAGAAATGTCTCCTCATCTCCATCCTAAAAGAATGTCCTTTAATTCTGAGGCTGTGCCCTCTAGTCCTAGACTCTCCCACTAGTGGAAACATCCTCTCCACATCCACTCTATCCAAGCCATTCACTATTCTGTATGGTTCAATGAGGTCCCCCCATTCTCCAGTGAGTACTCCTGGCAAATGTTCAGGCTTTTACAAATGCATCGTGGAAAGCATCCTATCCAGATGCATTACAGCTTGGTTTGGCTGCAGCTCTGCTCAAGACCACGAATGGCAAAGGATTGTGGAAGCGGACCAGCACATAACCCAACCCAACCCATCCATCCCTCCCTCCCTCCCTCCCTCCCTCCCTCCCTCCCTCCCTCCCTCCCTCCCTCCCTCCCTCCCTCCCTCCCTCCCTCCCTCCCCTCCCTCCCCTCCCTCCATCCCTCCCCTCCCTCCCTCCTCTACTCCAGCTACACTTCACGTTGCCGCTGGAATGCGGCAAACATTCACCCTGGTCATTCCCTCTTCTCCCCTCCCCTGTTGAGCAGAAGATACAGAATCTTGAAAGCACGTACCACCAGATTCCCCACTGTTATCAGACTCTTGAGCAGACCTCTCATGCTGATGATGAATTCCTGATCTTCCAATCTATCTTGTTGGAGCCCTTGTATTTTCTTTTTAATCTGCACTTTCACTTTAACTGTAACACTATATTTCGCATCCTGTTTCTTCTTCCCTTTTGAACCAATCTGATGTGCTCAAGGATGGTATGAATTACCCGAATAGAACCTAAACAAAGTTCTTCACTGTATCTCCGTGCATTTAACAATAATGATAAACTAAAACCAAATAAATATCTAGTTTGTAATCCCTCTCTGAAGAAGGGACCCAACCCAAAACATCACCCATCCTTTCTCCAGAGATGCTCCAGAGTTCTTCCAGCACTGCGTTCTGCACTACCACATAAGCAAACGCAGTGCACATAAACAACAGTTTTATGAGCCAAGTGAGGTTGGCAGTGAAAACCCTCCTGTACCTGCTTCCCTCGTGGTGATAAACCCGAGTCACCGCCAAGCCTGCCACAACTGTTGTATTCACTCTCCCCGTGTCTGCTCAGGTAGATGGTGCGTGGATAGACATGAATGTTCATCAAGTAATACACTATTTTACTCTGAATGTAATCCTGGACTCTGTTCACAAGAAATCGTCGACCAACATTTATTACCTTAATGAAGGACAGGTCTCTAAAGTTGAGAAAGAAACAAATGACACCCATTAAGTATTAACAAAATTAACTGTCGACTTAACTCAGATTTAATTTCAAATTTCTACAAGTAGAACAAACAGAAGTTGTGAAAACAATACAGGCAACAGAGGAGACCCAAAAATCAATCAGAATTGGATCAATGACCAGACCTTATTGACGAATACAACCACAACAACCCGCTTCATTCACACTTCTTCTTCTTGTGTACGGTGTGCACAGCCTAAAGTTGGAGGTCAACTTGCTCTATTTGATCTATTTGTTTGTGCACATCAGGTTGATTGCATTGGTCGAAACAGGGTGGACCACGTGAAGGTTGCAATCTCCCACCCCGCTTCACACTTAAATAAATGCAAACCTGAAATATAACGATGCATACGGACTGCTGAAGCATCTTGGAATTTAGCGCATATTTTATATTAATTCTTGGCATTCCATTTCATGAATAAATATTATTATGCATCAAAAACAAACGCCAAATTGCATCATTACTTCCTTTCGATGTAGCTTCACAAAATACAATTTAAAACTATTTCACTACCACCTAACGTTGCATGCTGTATTGCTAAGTATTCAGTAAGGAGGGTAAATCTGTGAGTGGCAATCATAACTTTAGTCAGAGAGATTTAAAAGTTCTTCCATTTTAAAACTCTTACTTGTCATAATCATCGGGATCCAATTGTTCATAGGTAACTTGGTAACATTTAATGCGTTTGAGGAAGTCATCCATTATTTTGTCTTGTGCAACCTCTGCATAGTCGGGGCTTGAAACCTTTACCTCCTGTAAATAATAAATGGAAACTCTTAAGCAATGCCAGACAATGTTTTGATTTACAACAGATGTAAATAATTAATCTGTTCCTTAACACTCACATTATACTGCACAGGCAAACCTATCTCCAAACTCCTGGAGCTCAGACTCAGCACCATCCTCTACAACTGGATCCTCGACTTCCTGACCCATACTCTCTAATCTGCACGTATAGGCGACCAAACAATCTCCAGCAGAATGTTTACCACCGGTGACCGACAAAACTATCATCTAGTCCCTTACCATGAGATACAATAAGGGACTATGTTCTAGTCCCTTACCATGAGATACAATAAGGGACTATGTTCTAGTCCCTTACCATGAGATACAATAAGGGACTATGTTCTAGTCCCTTACTATGCTCCCTATGCACTGATGACTGGGCGACCATTTACAAGTTTGGTGATGAGACCACAATACTGGGCCAGATCTTGAACAATGATGAGACAGAGTACAAGAAGGAGAGTACAATAAGGGCCTGTCCTACTTGGCGATTTTTTTCGGCATCTGCCGGCATGATTGACTGGCGTATCAGGTCACAGAAACATTAGCGGCGTGAGTGATGACGTATAACATGCGGTGTTTTTTCAAGTGTCTAAACATTTTTTTTGTCGCCGCTGGATTTTGAAATGTTCAAAATCTTTTGGCAATAGTGATATGACGCCGGCAGTTGCTGAAAAAAATCGCTAAGTGGGACAGGCCCTTTAGCAACACGGTGTCAAGGCAACAACTACTGCCTCAATGTCAACAATACAAAGGGGCTGGTCATCGACTTCAGGAAGATGCCTTGGTTTGTAATGGTGCTGATGTGGACGTGATCAAGAGCTTCAGGGTTCTGGGAGTAAATAGCAACAATTTGACCTGGTCTAACCACATTGATGCTATGGCAGAGTTGCACACCAAAGGCTCCACTTCCTCAAAAGGCTAAGGAAATGTGGCATGTCTCAATCAATGACTCTTACTCATTTCTACAGATTCACCAGAGAAAGCGTCACCTTGGGATACATCACACCTTGATTTGGCAACAACTGGCTTGGTTAAATTGTCTTGTCATTGAAAGAGCATTCCTAGTTTCCAGAAAGCTTCCCAAGAGCTGGGTCTGTAGTAAGCTGCAAGGTAATTTGTGGTGACAGGCTACTGTTTCCAGTGCAGTAATTGATGCCACCAGTGTTAACAGCAGGAAAAAAAACGTCACTGAGTTCAGAGGAAAAAAGAAACAATTGATTCAAGGATTTTTATTTTCAAAATCAATTCCTTTCTCAAAAGCATAATGCAGTATTTTCCTCGACCTTTATTAAGACTAAAACAGAAGGAGCTGCAGAGTATCATCAGATCCGAGCTGATGACTGAAAGTGAACAATGCAGGAGTCTGTGGAGTTAAACTATTGCACTCTGCAGAACAGTAAGGAGGCCCTATATCGCATTAGATTGTAAAATACTTATTTCCCTTGACAAAACCCAAATTTGCTTCAAAGCAAAAAATAGAAGCTTCACTTTAAAAAATGTTGATGGATATTCACGGAATGCATTAGTCTGAATAATTTGAGTATCCGCAGCATGATTGCATGGAACACACAGTCTATTCCGATTTCTCGGTGACCAATATATCAATGGCTTGTTTTGCTCTTACCCAGGAATGTAAATATGCTATAGGCTGCTTCATCGCCTGGTGCAAAGACTAGAACAGGCCAACAGTCAGCTCCAGCAGCAATGCAGCAATTTCCTCTCCACCTTCCCAAGGGCAATTATGGACAGAAAATAACGTGGGTCCTGCTGGGAATCCAACAGCCACGAACGAATATAAAAATAATTTAATTTTTAAAAAGGCATCATAATGCTTCAATCTTCATTTTCTGTTTAATCAAGAGCAACCAAAGATCCTTTATGCAAATAATTGTTTTATCTGCTCAGTCCCAATTGGTCACCCCCCAACTTGACACCCCTTAGATTGTACTACAGTCAGGAGAAATGTCATGCCTTTACTTATAGACAATAGGTGCAGGAGGAGCCCATTTGGCCCTTCGAGCCAGCACCGCTATTCATTGTGATCATTGCTGATCATCCACAATCAGTATCCGGTGCCTGCCATCTCCCCATATCCCTTGATTCCACTTGCCCTATTGAGCCCCGGCAAATTAAACATTTTGCCCTCAAACAACTGTTGGCCAGATCTTGTTCAACAGCAAGGTCTGACTGACGGTAAAATATATCACGTACCTTGATATTTGCAGCAATGACCTCTGGATCATCACAGACAGATTCAACGAAAAACACCTGTAAACAAACAACAGTTCGGTCTTTGTAAATATATTAAAGTAACAAGAAATGAAAAAGGCCAGAAAACAGAATTGTGTGATTATTATAGCTTCATTGATTTATGTTTCATGATTCAAAACCAAAATGCATCTTACATGTCAGTCAGTACATTACCAGTTAAACAAACTCTGCTTTAAAACTCCACAATAAATGTCATTTTGCTCATCAGAAATTCTCTCCAAGGACATTGTGCAGTAACATTGTGACTAAATTGCGGAATTAGTATCCAGATGTGTAGACTATTGATATGCATTTGAAACATAGAACAATACAACAGTTGAACAGGCCCTTCAGCCCATCATGTCTATGCCGAACATGATGCTGACCAACTCTTATCTGCCTGCATATCATCCATATCCGTCCATTCGCTGCTTATCTGTAAGCCTCAGCATCGCCCCGTCAGCATGTTCCAGGCACACAGCACCCTCTGGGTAAAAAGACTTGCCTGCTCATCTTTAAACTTTGCCCATCTCACCTTAAGCCGATGCCTACTTGTCTTTGACATTTTCACCCTAGGAAAAAGATTCTGACTGTCCACCCTTACCATTTTTTAGACTTCTATCGGGTCTCTCTTCGACATCTGGATTTCCAGAGAATACAATCCATGTCTGTCAAATCTCTCTTAGTAATAGAAACATAGAAAAAAGGTGCAGGAGTAGGCCATTCGGCCCTTCGAGCCTGTACCGCCATTCAATATGATCATGGCTGATCATCCAACTCAGTATCCCATCCCTACCTTCTCTCCATATCCCCTGATCCCTTTAGCCACAAGGGCCACATCTAACTCCCTCTTAAATATAGCCAATGAACTGGCCTCAACTACCTTCTGTGGCAGGGAGTTTCACCAGATTCACCACTCTGTGTGTGAAAATAATACCCCCTAAACAGAAGCCCGCGGGCACCGTGATGTTAACGTCCGCAAGCACCCCACGTTTGGCGCTTTGAGGTCGATCCCTGGCAAAGGGATCGCGGACTCCACGATGTGAAAGTCCCGTAGGCTCCCCGCAGTGGAGTTCTCAAAGGTCGGTCTCCAGCAAAGGCCACAAACTCCTTGATGTCATGCCACAGCGCAGACGGAGATACGATATGGAAAAAAAATCGCATCTCTGTCAAGGTAAGAGATTAGAAAAAGTTTCCCCCAACCCCCCCCCCCCCCCCACCAAATAAAACAAGTTAAAGAACACTAAAAACATACATTTAATACATACTATTAAAACACAAAGGAAGGGATAGACACCCTGGCGCCACCCGGTGTTGACAGATATGCAGTACGATTTTTCAAAATGCAAGCGGTATTACCACATAGAATTCACTGTTATAATATACAGATCAGGCAAATTAGGTCAACGCCATTCATTTATTGGGAATTGGTGGTCAAAATGTATTAACAATAATAGAACAATTACCACTCCTAATCCTGACCTTAAATGTATTATCACTGGCAAAATTCATGATTAGATTTCTCCTCTGCCGGGTTGTGTTGGTTGCATCAAAAACCTACGAAGGAGGAAAATAAATAAGACGTATATTTGGACTGAGCTTAAATTTCCAACAAATATAGACTAAAGAGCATTGGCTACTCTTAAAGAAACAGTACTGTAATGAAGTGATTAAACAACAAGATAACCAGACAACTGGACAATTAATTCGGGGACAAGTGAAAATTCCACCACACCAACGTACAGTTATAACTAGAATTAGAGCTAGCCTTAATATGGGCAACAATGAAACTACCAGACTGTCACTCTAAGCCCATCGCCACTGCCCTGCCGGGAAGGAAACCTGCCATTTTTACCAGGTCTGGCCTGTATCAGGCCCACCAAGGTAGTTGACTCTTCACTGCCCCGCCGGTTCACTAGCGATATGCATTATCAGAGGCCATTTGGCCCATTGAGCTTGTGCAAGTCAGGAAAAGTTACACATCCTGACCACACCTACTTGCATTAATTCTGCAGTCTTATAGGTTACAGTTCTTTAAACGTACATCTGCAATGTGCTTGATGGGGTTCTGTTGCCAATGCTTTTTTCAGGCAACAAGATGCAGTCATGGATGTAGTGAAGAAGAATTGGTAAATGGTGCCGATATATGTTGGAAGATTTAACGTAACCAACAACAAAACAGGCATAACTGGGGCCCTTGTGAGTCCCAATGGCTACACCTTTGACTTGAGAAAGGGAAAGGATCAGACACCCCCTTTCACTTGCCAGGCTTTGACCCACTCAGCTTTCTCCACCCCTACTCCAGAAGTCTAGAGGTGAAGAAGGGTGCTGACCCGAAGCATCAGCTGTCCATTCCCTCCACAAATGCTGCCTGACCCACTTAGCACATTGTGTTTTACTCATCAAGATTGCAGTATCTACAGTTCTTGTCTCTATCAAAATAGATACTACTTGGTCCATAGCAGAAAATCTCTCCTGTACTTAAGAGATACATCAAAATGCCCAATTAAGCTAAAAATGAGTAAGAAAAACATCACAGGAGATAAACCACTTCTTCATCGATCCAGTCCGCCAGGGGTATTAACGTGAGATATAGAAAAATGTTTGTCTCCATAAGTTAGACTGGATGCTTCAGAGACTCGAATGTTGAAAGGTGGTGCCAAAAAATGGTGACTCATTGCATTTTTCAGAAGAGGATCTATTGTACTCATGTAAGGTATGATTTTAATGGATAGCATGCATGACAATAATGAAATAATTGAACGACTGAATCATCATTGAGCAGGATGTGACAAATATATTCAGGGGGCAACTCACTGCAATCTGTCCATGCTCATCTGTGAGGTAGGTTTTCACATCCTGCAATGCTGCTCTAGCACAATCTCTGTGGAAACCAAAAGGCAAATTAAGTTGTACAGCTCTCAACAGCAGACACACTGTTCACAAATGGTAATAATTGTCGGGGGGGGAGGGGGGGGGGGGTTAATTATTGTACAGTCTGAATTTGGTCATAGTGTAGAGGATACGATTTAAATAATTGGTTTGAAATACTTTATAGAAACAATCGTGGATTATTTTGGATCTTGCCTTGCAGAGCAGGGGATTTCCCCCAAAATATTAGCACAATATGAGAATTTTGCTTTGTTCATGAATAATTTATCCCAGTTCAAATGCAATTGGGTAAGAGATAAATTAAAAGGCACACATTTCCCAACATTTAAAATATTTCACAACATTTTGAAATAAAATTATTGTGATAAAATTGTGACATACATGCAAATTAAAGGCAAGTTACTGCATGTTTGGATTGCAGTAACAGGATTGGTCCGAGTCAGCATGGATTTACGAAGGGGAAATCATGCTTGACTAATCTTCTGGAATTTTTTCAAAGAGGTAACTAGGAAAATGGACCAGGGAGAGCCAGTGGATGTAGTGTACCTGGACTTTCAGAAAGCATTTGATAAGGTCCCACATAGATTAGTGGGCATAATTAGGGCACGTGGTATTGGGGGTAGAGTGCTGACATGGATAGAGAAGTGGTTGACAGACAGGAAACAAAGAGTAGGGATTAACGGGTCCCTTTCAGAATGGCAGGCAGTGTCTAGTGCGGTACCGCAGGGCTCAGTGCTGGGACTCCAGCTATTTACAATATACATCAATGATTTTGATGAAGGGATTCAAAGAAACGTTAGCAAATTTGCAGATGACACAAAGCTGGATGGCAGTGTGAACTGTGAGGAGGATGCTATGAGAATGCAGGGTGACTTGGACAGGTTGTGGGAGTGGGCAGATGCATGACAGATGAAGTTTAATTGCGGATAAATGTGAGGTTATGCACTTTGGTAGCAAAAACAGGAAGGCAGATTACTATCTAAAATGGCGTCAAGTTGGGAAAAGGGGAAGTACAACGGGATCTGGGGGACCTTGTACATGAAAGTAAGCATTCAGGTACAGCAGGCAGTGAAGAAAGCTAATGCCATGTTGGCATTTATAAACAAGAGGAATTGAATATAGGAGCAAAGAGGTCCTTCTGCAGTTTTACGGAGCCCTAGTGAGACCACACCTGGAGTATTGTGTGCAGTTTTGGTCCCCTAATTTGAGGAAGGACATTCTTGCTATTGAGGGAGTGCAGCGTAGGTTTACAAGATTAATTCCCGGGACGGCGGGACTGTCATACGCTGAGAGAATGGAGCAGCTGGGCTTGTACACTCTGGAGTTTAGAAGGATGAGAGGGTATCTCATTGAAACATATAAGATTGTTAAGGGCTTGGACATGCTAGAGGCAGGAAACATGTTCCCGATGTTGAGGGAGTCCAGAACCAGGGGCCACAGTTTAAGAATAAGGGGTAAGCCATTTAGAACGAAGTCGAGGGAACACTTTTCTCACAGAGAGTTGTGAGTCTGTGGAATTCTCTGCCTCTGTGTGTGGCGGAGGCAGGTTCTCTGGATGCTTTCAAGAGAGAGCTAGATAAGGCTCTTGAAAATAGCGGAGTCAGGGGATATGGGGAGAAGGCAGGAACAGGGTACTGATTGAGAATGATCAGCCATGATCACATTGAATGGCGGTGCTGGCTCTAAGGGTCAAATGGCCTACTCCTGCACCTATTGTCTATTGCCAGTTGATAAATCTTGATCACTGACACTAAACCAGTGTTTATCGTCTATATGCACATTTACACAGCTATGTTGAATTCCTTTCAAGTGCATTAAGTGTAGAGGGTACGATTCATAGTGTAGAGGGTACAATTCAAATAATTGGTTTGAAATACTTTATAGAAACAATCGTGGATTATTTTGATCTTGCCTTGCAGAAACAGATGATTTCCCCCAAATATTAGCACAATAAGAGAATTTTGCTTTGTTCATGAATAATTTATCCCAGTTCAAATGCAATTGGGTCAGAGATAAATTAAAAGGCACACATTTCCCAACATTTAAAATATTTCACAACATTTTGAAATAAAATTATTGTGACAAAATTGTGACATACATGTAAATTAAAGGCAAGTTACTGCATATTTGGATTGCAGTAACAGGATCGGTCCGAGTCAGCATGTATTTACGAAGGGGAAATCATGCTTGACTAATCTTCTGGAATTTTTTTGAAGATGTAACTAGGAAAATGGATAAGGGAGAGCCAGTGGATGTAGTGTACCTGGACTTTCAGAAAGCATTTGATAAGGCAGGAACGGGGTACTGATTGGGGATGATCAGCCACGATCTCATTGAATGGCAGTGCTGGCTCGAAGGGCCGAATGGCCTACTCCTGCACCTATTGTCTATTGTCTAAAGAAGCCACAGGTGGTTGCAACCTATTGCAAAGAGAATGCCAAACTTTAATCAAAAATGAGGGATCATATTTGAGAGTGATTGAGTAAGAAATGAATAGATAGTAAAAGTTACAAGATGTTTGGAAAAAACGGAACAGGAACAACACTAAATGTGTGTGTTTTGACTGCAGAAATGGAAGTTACTGCAATGAAAAATAGATGCTGCTGAGTTACAAAACCAATATGTCTTCACAATGGAATAAACTAACACACCAGGAACCCAGTTACCCACGGAAAGTGACTACATAGAACAGTACAGCACATGAACAGGCCCTTTGGATCACAGGGTCCTTGCCGAACATGATGCTGAATTAAACTAATCCCCGCTGCCTGCACC
>JAWMAR010000070.1:8254459-8322874 GCA_036785375.1 Leucoraja ocellata | reverse complement strand
GGTTCTGGACTCCCCCAACATCGGGAACATGTTTCCTGCCTCTAGCGTGTCCAAGCCCTTAACAACCTTATAAGCTCCAGAGTGTACAAACCCAGCTGCTCCATTCTCTCAGCGTATGACAGTCCCGCCATCCCGGGAATTAACCTTGTAAACCTACGCTGGGCTCCCTCAATAGCAAGAATGTCCTTCCTCAAATTAGGGGACCAAAATTGCACACAATACTCCAGGAGTGGTCTCACTAGGGCTCTGTACAACTGCAGAAGGAGCTGCCAGGGACCCGGGTTCCATCCTGACCACGGGTGCTGTCTGTATGGAGTTTGCACGTTCTCCCCGTGACCTGCGTGGGTTTCCTCCGGGTGCTCCGGTTTCCTCCAAAGACGTACAGATTTGTAGGCTAACTGGTTTTGATAAAATTGTAAATTGCCCCTAGTGTGTGTGGGATAGTATTAGTGTGCGGGGATCGCTGGTCGGCACGGACTCGCTGGGCTGAAGGGCCTGATTTCACGGTGTATCTCTAAAGTCTAAAGAGAGAGGTCATTGAAACAGGAAGTTCTGGAATTGGACTGAGACCTGTTTCATCCTCGATCTGAAGTTTAGTTTAGAGATACAGCATGGAAACAGGCCCTTCAGCCCATCGAGACTGCACCAACCAGCGATCGATCCCTGCACACTGATACTATCCTACACACACTAGGGACAATTTTACACTTATACCAAGCCAATTAATCCACAAACCTGTGTTGTCAATATGAAGTATAGACTCCAGTTTCTCTCCCCACAGAAGCTGACTGACGTGCAGGGTCTTTCCAGTATTTTGTTCTTCTATTTTGACACTTACAAACTTCTACAGAAACATCTTAGGAAGTACAGTGTCTTTACTTTCAGACGTTGGAGATTCAGCATTGAAACAGGCCCTTCGGCCCGTCAGGTCCACACTGACCAGCGATCACTAGAACTGTCCAACACACAAGGGACAATTTACCATTTATAATTTCCCAGTGGCTCCCCACTCACCTGTACCCCTCTCCCCCGCTCACCTGCACCCCTCTCCCCACTCACCTGTACCCCTCTCCCCACTCACTTGTACCCCTCCCCGCTCACCTGCACCTCTCTCCCCGCTCACCTGCACCCCTCCCCGCTCACCTGCACCCCTCTCCCGCTCACCTGCACCTCCCCCCGCTCACCTGCACCCCTCCCCGCTCACCTGCACCCCTCCCCGCTCACCTGCACCCTCCCGCTCACCTGCACCCCTCCCCGCTCACCTGCACCCCTCCCCGCTCACCTGTAGCAATGTTACAAAATTTTGAGATTTAAAAAATCAAGTCTGCAATTTATCCCATCAGATAAAGCATAACAATAAGTTTAATTTGACACCTAATTCACTTGCATATCTCAGGTAATAAAAAAGGTATGGCCATTTTCATACTCAGAAATTAGCATCTTGTTCCCTATTGATTTTCTATGGACATAACAAAAAAGCTGTGATCGTGGACAGTCAAAAGCCCATAACCTTCTTAAAAATTAAGAGAACTGAATGAAATTTTCAGTTATCATAGATTGAAGCATTCTGAAACAAATATAAAATAATCTTACTTGGATGACTTGAAATTAAAGCATATAATTAGTTAGTTACCCAATTGTAGCTAATTTCAAACTTCAATTACTAGATCTAAACATCTATCCATTTCTTAATAAATGATTAACATTTTTAAATAGCCCAAGTGTCCAAATAATATTCACAAATAATTCACAATAAAACATGATTTTTAAATCTCATTTACATCAATTTATAGGCCAAATGGAAAGAATTTAGTGTTCAATTGCTGTAAATTAAAGTATTTTAAATCGGCTTTCTAGTGGGTTCCTGTGAACGCGCTGGTTTAGAACGTTCACATTGCAGTGGATTTGTGCCCCCAAATGCCCAGAAAAATACTGCGGGATATAAAGAGCCCAAAATGAACTACTCGCTATAGAAAACTTTATATACAGGGTTCTTAAGAAGCCCCATTTAATGTAAAAATAAGGTACATACCTTTAATTGTTTGCTTTATAAAACCCTGGGGTCTGCGAGAGGTTGCGGGTTGAGAGAGTGATTTTTAAACTACTATAACTATTATACAAGGCCATAAAAACTAATAATACCTTTTGCGACGGGGTCTTTCAGCGAATTTCCGTTAATGATTTACTAGGCTGAACATTTTCGATTGCAACAGCCTAGTAAAAATCGCGTTTTAAACCCGCCCCCTCTAAACAGCGGCAAAATCACACACACGGGGTGGGGCAGATGCTCAGCCACGATTCAGGTAGGTTTTGTAACATACCTAGTGTACCCATCCCCGCTCACCTGCACCCCTCTCCCCGCTCACCTGCACCCCTCTCCCCGCTCACCTGCATCCCTCCCCGCTCACCTGCACCTCGCCCCTCTCACCTGCACCCCTCTCCCCGCTCACCTGCACCCCTCTCCCGCTCACCTGCATCCCTCCCCGCTCACCTGCACCCCTCTCCCCGCTCACCTGCATCCCTCCCCGCTCACCTGCACCCCTCTCCCCGCTCACCTGCATCCCTCCCCGCTCACCTGCACCCCTCCCCGCTCACCTGCACCCCTCTCCCCGCTCACCTGCACCCCTCTCCCCGCTCACCTGCATCCCTCCCCGCTCACCTGCACCCCTCCCCGCTCACCTGCACCCCTCCCCGCTCACCTGCACCCCTCCCCGCTCACCTGCACCCCTCTCCCCGCTCACCTGCACCCCTCTCCCCGCTCACCTGCACCCCTCTCCCCGCTCACCTGCATCCCTCCCTGCTCACCTGCACCCCTCTCCCTCCGCTCACCTGCACCCCTCTCCCCGCTCACCTGCACCCCTCTCCCCGCTCACCTGCACCCCTCTCCCCGCTCACCTGCATCCCTCCCCGCTCCACCTGCACCCTCTCCCCGCTCACCTGCACCCCTCTCCCCGCTCACCTGCCCCTCTCCGCTCACCTGCACCTCTCCCGCTCACCTGTACCTCTCCCCGCTCACCTGTACCTCTCTCCACGCTCACTTGTACCTCTCTCCACTCACCTGTGGTCTCGTACCTGTCCGCAGGTGTGTGTTCTCTCTCCTGCGCTGCTCGCTCCCGTTATAAACTCTGGCGAAGCGTCGGGTATTTCCCCGCGACCGCCGATCCTTTGCGTAAACAGGATGCTGAGGAGAGATTTCCAACCGGTCATTATCAGTGATCCATCGTGTTGGGAAACTCGGCAACATCGCCGGCGGCGGCAGCGGGGCAGCGGGACTCAGCCAGCAACGACACCCCTTCCCCCCCCCCTTCTCCCCCCCCCCCCCCCCCCCCCCTCTCTCTCCCCTCTCCCCCTCCAACACTACCCGACAATCAAAGACCACTTGTTGCTGCTTTGATCTACTTGGTATTGTGTTTGTCTCTGGAACTAGTGGCTACCGAGCTGCTGGCAACGATATCCTGCACCATGTACCTGTCCCCTTCACTCTACCTGTTGGACTTGAGTTTGAGTTTGATTGGATTGCAGATAGATACAAAAAGCTGCAGTAACTCAGCGGGACAGGCAGCGTCTCTGGAGGAGAGGAAGTGGTGACATTTCTGGTCAAGACCCTTCTTCAGACTTGATTGTATCTGTGTGAGGTTTTACCTGTGGAATTCTTTGCCACAGACGGCTGTGGAGGTCAAGTCAGCGGATATATTTAAGGCAGAGATAGATAGTTTCTTGATTAGTACGGGTGTCAGATGGTATGGAGAGATGGGTGGGGAGTGTGGTGTGTGTGGGACTGGGCTACATCTACAATGGTCGGAGTGTGGTCTGTGTGATGGACTGGGCTACATCTACAGTGGTGGGGAGTGTGGTGTGTGATGGACTGGGCTACATCTACAATGGTGGGGAGTGTGGTGTGTGTGGGACTGGGCTACATCTACAATGGTGGGGAGTGTGGTCTGTGTGATGGACTGGGCTACATCTACAATGGTGGGGAGTGTGGTGTGTGTGATGGACTGGGCTACATCTACAATGGTGGGGAGTGTGGTGTGTGTGGGACTGGGCTACATCTACAATGGTGGGGAGTGTGGTCTGTGTGATGGACTGGGCTACATCTACAATGGTGGGGAGTGTGGTGTGTTTGATGGACTGGGCTACATCTACAATGGTGGGGAGTGTGGTGTGTGTGGGACTGGGCTACATCTACAATGGTGGGGAGTGTGGTGTGTTTGATGGACTGGGCTACATCTACAGTGGTGGGGAGTGTGGTGTGTGTGGGACTGGGCTACATCTACAGTGGTGGGGAGTGTGGTGTGTGTGGGACTGGGCTACATCTACAATGGTGGGGAGTGTGGTGTGTGTGGGACTGGGCTACATCTACAACTCTCTGCCATTTCTTGGGGTCTTGGGCAGAGCTGTTGCCAAACCCGCTACGATGTTTTCTACGTTGCATCTGATGAAATTGGTCAGAGTGTTTGGAGTATTGTGTGTAGTTTTGGTCCCCTAATTTGAGGAAGGACATTCTTGCTATTGAGGGAGTGCAGCGTAGGTTCACCAGATTAATTCCCGGGATGGCAGGACTGTCATATGCTGAGAGAATGGAGCAGCTGGGCTTGTACACTCTGGAGTTTAGAAGGATGAGAGGAGATCTCATTGAAACATATAAGATTGTTAAGGGTTTGGACACGCTAGAGGCAGGAAACATGTTCCCGATGTTGTGGAGTCCAGAACCAGGGGCCACACACAGTTCAAGAATAAGGAATAAGCCATTTAGAACAGAGACGAGGAAGCACTTTTTCTCACAGAGAGTGGTGAGTCTGTGGAATTCTCTGCCTCAGAGGGCGGTGGAGGCAGGTTCTCTGGATACTTTCAAGAGAGAGCTAGATAGGGCTCTTAAAGATAGCGGAGTCAGGGGATATGGGGAGAAGGCAGGAACGGGGTACTGATTGGGGATGATCAGCCATGATCACATTGAATGGTGGTGCTGGCTCGAAGGGCCGAATGGCCTCTACTCCTGCACCTATTGTCTGTTGTCTATTGAGACCAATTGCCTTCGTCCGCTGAGCAAGACGGGACATCGCTGTATTTTCCCGGCCACAGAGTCGCTGTGGCCAAACTGAGGAGACGGAACTGGAAGATCAAGGCCCAACACACAAGACTATTCCCATGGTCAGCAGTGACCCTATACGTTACGATTCTGCACTTGTACCAGACGTTGGTGAGACCGCATTTAGAATATTGTGTTCAGTTCTGGGCACCGTGTTATAGGAGAGATGTTGTCAAGCTGGAAAGGGTTCAGAGAAGATTTACAAGGATGTTGCCAGGACTAGAGGGTGTGAGCTACAGGGAGAGGTTGAGAAGGCAGGGTCTCTATTCCATGGAGCGCAGGAGGATGAGGGGTGATCTTATAGAGGTGTATAAAATCATGAGAGGAATAGATCGGGTAGATGCACAGAGTCTCTTGCCCAGAGTTGGGGAATCGAGGACCAGAGGACATAGGTTTAAGGTGAAGGGGAAAAGATTTAATAGGAATCTGAGTGGTAACTTTTTCACACAGAGGGTGGTGGGTGTATGGAACGAGCTGCCAGAGGAGGTAGTTGAGGCTGGGACTATCCCATCGTTTAAGAAACAGTTAGACAGGTACATGGATAGGACAGGTTTGGAGGGATATGGACCAAATGCAGGCAGGTGGGACTAGTGTAGCTGGGACATGTTGGCTGGTGTGGGCAGGTTGGGCCGAAGGGCCTGTTTCCATGCTGTATCACTCTGTGACTATAATCAAATATTTATCATCGGAGGGAAATTGATCTGCCAAATCATAAAACACAACTGAGGAGACTTTGTACTGTACCTTCTGTACAGTAATGGGCCATAGCTACCTGGACAGTACCTGGTCCTTCTGTACAGTACTGGGCACCTGTATAGCTACCTGTATAGCTACCTGTATAGCTACCTGTACAGTACCTGGTCCTTCTGAACAGCACTGGACCACAGCTACCTGCTCCAGGCATCACTAATCATATGACAGGTTCCACCACCCTCTGTGTGGGAAAGTAGCCCCTCAGGAGCACATTAAATCTATCCCCCTCCACCTATATCCTTCCTCCAGCTTCACATTCCACTCCTCTCGTTTCCCGACACCTTTTGTCTCCGTTTCACCTGGAGCCTTTGTCACTTTCCCCAGCCACCCCCTCAGCTGTATCCACCCACCACTTGTCCCACCCCCACCTCTCCTCCCCACCCCCACCTCTCCTCCCCACCCCCCCACAATCCCGATCCGAAACGTCACCTAGCCATGTTCTCCAAAGATGCTGCCTGGCCCGCTGTGTTACTCCGGCACTCTGTCTGTTCTTTTTTGTTAACCAGCATCTGCAGTTCCTTTTGCGTCTAAAGTTTGCTTCCTGAGGGCACAACTTTAGGGTGCGAGGGGCAAAGATTAAAGGAGACGTGTGGGGAAAATGCTTCACACAGAGGGCGGTGGGTGCCTGGAACGTGCTGCCATGGGTGGGGGTGGAGGCAGATACGATAGTGGGGTTTAAGAGGCTTATAGACAGGCGCGTGGATATGCCGGGAATGGAGGCATACGGACCACGTGCAGGCAGAGGGGATTAGTTTAACTTGGCGTCATGTCCAGCACGGACATTGTGGGCTGAATGGCCTCTTCCTGTGCTGTTCTGTTCCAGTATAAAAATAAAAGAGAAGAAGTACCATGTAGCAAAGATGAGCGGGAAGCAAGAGGATTGGGTAATGTTTAAAGAGCAACAGACGATAACTAAAAAGGCAATATGGGGAGAAAAGATGAGGTACGAGGGTAAGCTAGCCAAGGATAGAAAGCAGGATAGTAAAAGCTTCTTTCGGTATGTGAAGAGGAAAACATTAGTTAAGACCAAAGTTGGACCCTTGAAAACCAAAAAAGGTGAATTTATTGTGGGGAACAAGGGAATGGCTGATTAGTTGAACAGGTACTTTGGATCTGTCTTCACTAATGAGGGAACAAACAATCTCCCAGATGTACCAGTGGCCAGAGGATCTGGGGTGACGGAGGAACTGAAGGAAATCCACATTAGGCAGGAAATGTTGTTGGGTAGACTGATGGGACTGAAGGCTGATAAATCCCCAGGGCCTGATGGTCTGCATCCCAGGGTACTTAAGGAAGTGGCTGTGGAAATTGTGGATGCATTGGTGATAATTTTCCAATGTTCTATAGATTCAGGATCAGTTCCTGCGGATTGGAGGGTATCTAATGTTATCCCACTTTTTAAGAAAGGCGGGAGAGAGAAAACATGGAATTATAGATCAGTTAGCCTGACATCGGTGGTGGGGAAGATGCTGGAGTCGATTATAAAAGATGAAATAGCGGCACATTGGAAAGCAGTAACAGGATCAATCCGATGGATCCAGCATGGATTTACGAAGGGGAAATAATTCTGGAATTTTTTGAAGATGTAACTAGGAAAATGGACAAGGGAGAGCCAGTGGATGTAGTGTATCTAGATTTTCAGAGAGCATTTGATAAGATCCCACACAGGAGATTAGTGGGCATAATTAGGGCACATGGTATTGGGGGTAGAGTGCTGACATGGATAGAGAAGTGGTTGACAGACAGGAAACAAAGAGTAGGGATTAACGGGTCCCTTTCAGAATGGCAGGCAGTGACTAGTGCGGTACTGCAAGGCTCGGTGCTGGGACCGCAGCTATTTACAATATACATCAATGATTTGGATGAAGGGATTCAAAGTAACATTAGCAAATTTGCAGATGACACAAAGCTGGGTGGCAGTGTGAACTGTGAGGAGGATGCTATGAGAATGCAGGGTGACCTGGACAGGTTGGGGGAGTGGGCAGATGCATGGCAGATGAAGTTTAATGTGGATAAATGGGAGGTTATCCACTTTGGTACCAAAAACAGGAAGGCATATTACTATCTAAATGGAAAGTTGAGAAAAGGGGAAGTACAACGGGATCTGGGGGTCCTTGTTCATCAGTCTATGAAAGTAAGCTTGCAGGTTCAGCAGGCAGTGAAGAAAGCGAATGGCATGTTGACCTTCATAACAAGAGTAGTTGAGTATAGGAGCAAAGAGGTCCTTCTGCAGTTGTACAGGGCCCTAGTGAGACCACACCTGGAGTATTGTGTGTAGTTTTGGTCCCCTAATTTGAGGAAGGACATTCTTGCTATTGAGTGGGTGCAGCGTAGGTTTACAAGGTTAATTCCCAGGATGGCGGGACTGTCATATACTGAGAGAATGGAGCAGCTGGGCTTGTATACTCTGAAGTTTAGAAGGATGAGAGGGTATCTGATTGAAACATATAAGATTGTTAAGGGTTTGGACACGCTAGAGGCAGGAAACATGTTCCCGATGTTGGGGGAGTCCGGAACCAGGGGCCACACACACAGTTTAAGAATAAGGGTCGGCCATTTAGAACAGAGATGAGGTAACACCTTTTCTCACAGAGTTGTGAGTCTGTGGAATTCTCTGCCTCAGAGGGAGGTGGAGGCAGGTTCTCTGGATACTTTCAAGAGAGATCTAGACAGGGCTCTTAAAGATAGCGGAGTCAGGGGATATGGGGAGAAGGCAGGAATGGGGTACTGATTGGGGATGATCAGCCATGATCACATTGAATGATGGTGCTGGCTCGAAGGGCCGAATGGCCTCCTCCTGCACCTATTGTCTATTGATCCATGTTCTATTTTTCAACCATGAATGAGGATGACTTGTCTTGTTCCACCACCAGATGGCAATCTTTAGACACTTCCTCAATGGATATAAACCTTCAGCCCATAGACGTTGATTGGGTTAGGCCAGGGATGGGGAACATGTGGCCTTAAGGCCATGAAGTGCAGCCTTTTGAATGAATCAAAGTTTTGTAGAACAAATCCTTGTCTTTTTATTAATATGTTTTTGTTCGTCTTTTAATATTTTTTATTTGAATCTTAAAATGAACATATTTAAAACACCAAAGAAACATAGAAACATAGAAAATAGGTGCAGGAGTAGGCCATTCGGCCCTTCGAGCCTGCACTGCCATTCGATATGATCATGGCTGATCATCCAACTCAGTATCCTGTACCTGCCTTCTCTCCAAAGAGTAAAAGAAGTAATCCTCCCCGACTGATGGCCACAATTAGTAAGTCACGAGGGCTATTTTAACACCTGTTATGCTGATGATTTAGTTCTAATGCTTCTCTAGAATGTACATTAACTTTGACATGCGCGGGAAATGCTTTCTTGTTTCTCAACCGCTTATTGCTGTGATTCTACATTCTGCTACCTAACCCAAATCAAGACGCCCTTAAGGTCACAAATGACGGACACCCATCTAGAAGATCGGCTGAAACTCCCTACCTCCAAGTCGCAACCAAATGTTCAAATGCTTCCCACAAAAAGCAGTCACAACAAAGTCATTAAAAGGTTCGTTAACTTTAGAATTAACAATTTTATTTTCCCGTCTTCTTGAAATTAGTGCATAGTAGTTCGATTTTTACAAAACAATGTACATTTTGAAGTATTTCTATTTGAAGTTTCTTGGATGCGAGCCTTATTAGATGACAGCTAACTGAATGTGGCATTACAACATGAAGAGGTTTCCCCACCCCTGGGTTAGATGAACTAGGTACAAATATCTGACAGTGGGAGTGTGTAGGGGGGGGTCACCTGAAATTAACGGAATTGGGAGTCTGCCGGGTACCATCCGCTGTGTGTAGACCTGGGGGACCCCCCATGGGGCCCAAAATGGGTGTTAAATAGATGGGTGAGGTGCCACTTAAATCCACTGGAATATAGACAAGCAAGGTAGCACTCACTAATAATGCCTAATGTACAGGTTGAGTACAAAATGGGTTACGCCAGACACATAGTCCGCTGGACTACAGGTACCATACACCCCAAACATGGACACCCTCGACACTGCTAGTCCAACTAGGCTAGCCTAGATATCGTGGGCACCAGCTAGAACCAGGTTTAAATCAGCCATCGCACCTTGGGGGATATAATGACCAAGGGCAGAACAATTATCCACTGCCTCGGGACTACCAGAACCCTTACCATGTAACCATATAACAATTACAGCACGGAAACAGGCCATCTCGGCCCTACAAGTCCGTGCTGAACAACTTTTTTCCCTTAGTCCCACCTGCCTGCACTCATACCATAACCCTCCATTCCCTTCTCATCCATATGCCTATCCAATTTATTTTTAAATGATACCAACGAACCTGCCTCCACCACTTCCACTGGAAGCTCATTCCACACCGCTACCACTCTCTGCGTAAAGAAGTTCCCCCTCATGTTACCCCTAAACTTCTGTCCCTTAATTCTGAAGTCATGTCCCCTTGTTTGAATCTTCCCTATTCTCAAAGGGAAAAGCTTGTCCACGTCAACTCTGGGTCGACCGTTACGCAGATCGTAAATTGTGGCCGTTCCAAAACAAGCTCTGGAACTCTCTGCCACAGAGGGTAGTTGAGGCCAGTTCATTGGCTATATTTAAGAGGGAGTTAGATGTGGCCCTTGTGGCCAAGGGGATCAGAGGGTATGGAGAGAAGGCAGGTACGGGATACTGAGTTGGATGATCAGCCATGATCATATTAAATGGCGGTGCAGGCTCGAAGGGCCGAATGGCCTACTCCTGCACCTAATTTCTATGCTTCTATGTTTCTATGTTTCTAAGCAGTCTGCACCAAAAGCAGTCTTGGCAAAAAGTGAACAGCTGGGACATTTTTTGCAATGATGAAAAAAATTAGATAACTGTTTCTAAGTTTTATTTATGTTTTAATATAGATGATATGATCTTCACAATCGTGTGGAAAATTTATTGGGTTGTGCATTGAGATGGTAAGAAAAATCACAAATATGCCCCAAAATGCTGATTTTCACATTTATTTCGAGCTCATTGCGTGTGCTGATTTCACGATAGCATAATGGAATGGTAACTCACCATTACAGTTTACAGGTCCCTCCATGTACATTGTCTTAGTACTAGTACTAGCTAGGTTTGGTCATTTGTCCAGGATAATATTAGCCTGAACTGTACTAAAAAAATTTTAATGGGAGAATAATGTGGACTAAAAATACTTAATGTTTAAGAAGGAACTGCAGATGCGGAAAAATCGAAGGTAGACAGAAATGCTGGAGAAACTCAGCGAGTGCAGCAGCGTCTATGGTTCTTGGTTGGTTGGTCCTCCAAAATATTCCAACTGGAATTTAAACTGGAGGTGGTGGAGGGAGGACTTAAGCCAGAAATGTTTTTTGGGAAGAAAGAGTTACCTTAAATTTAGTTACATCTGGTTGGGTAACTATAGTAGGGTGGAGATTATTCCATGCTTTAATTGTGCGGGGGAAGAACGAATTGCTGTACACATCTGTCTTGGTAGCTGGAACCACAAATTGGATCGAATGCCCTCGTCTGCTCCTAATTGTAACAGCCCAACACCCGGACTTCCATCTGTATATATGTATATAGCGCCGCAGAATTGTGCACCTATCACCCCCCCCCCCCCCTTCTCCCTTCTGTTTTTGTTTTTCTGTTTCTTGTTTTTTGTACTAAATTATATGTATGCACTGAGTACGAGCAGCTTTTAATTTCATTGTACATGTATAGTGACAATAAATGGCATATCTATATCTATCTGGTTTGGGTTTGGTGTAGGTCTTGTAATCTATGTCGAGCTGACCATTTAACATTTTGTAAAAACAGGTCAAACGGTGAGCTTCACGTCTGTCTTGGAGAGGGTTCCACCCCAGTGAATTCAGAAGTTTGGTAACACTCGCTTCTCTCTCATAGGTGTTAGTAACAAATCGAGCTGCCTGCCTTTGGACACGTTCAATGGAAGAAATGTTTTTATTTGTGTATGGATCCCATGCTGCAACTGTGTAGTCCAAATGACGTCTAACGAGGGTGAAGTATAGCTTCTCCTTGACAGAAGTTGAACAATGATGAAAGTTGCGCCTCAGAAAGTTTAGGCCACCTGTTGCTTTCACCGTTGCATGATGAGTCTGACCATTCCAACGCAGATCATTCTGCAATTTGATGCCAAGATACTTGGTTTGTTTGGATTCTTCAAGGGTGGCACCAAGTATATTTTAAGATGTTTCACCTGGATTCCTCTTTCGGGTGACACTCATGGTTTCACATTTGGAAGGGTTGAACTGCATGCCCCATTGTTGTGGCCACTCAACCATTGCATCGAGATCCTTTTGGAGATCATCTTCATCATCAGCTGACTTAATTGGACGGTACAGCAAACAATCATCAGCGAATAGTCTGGTGTTACTTGTGACTTTTTCATGGATGTCATTTATGTAAAGCAAAAACAGCTGTGGGCCAAGTACTGTGCCCTGAGGTGTACCACTCAACACTGGACGCCAATTGGAGCTCTTTCCATTCACACACGCGCGCTTAAGACGTTTTGTCAGGAAACTGGAAATCCATCGTTTCGTATTGGAACGAATACCATAGAAGTCAAGCTTCCGAAGCAGTCTCTGGTGTGGGATGACATCAAATGCTTTAGAAAAGTCTAGCACTACTAAATCCATGATGACGTTACCATCAAGGTGCTTGGCCAGATCATTTGTCGTCAGGATAAGCTGAGACTCACATGATCTATGCCTCCTAAATGCATGTTGGTTGTCAGCAAGAATGTTATGTTTGCACCAGATTACTATCAATTAAATGCTCCAGCAGTTTACTTGTTAATGAAACAGGACGATAATTCACTGGGTTGGTGGTTGAACCCTTCTTAAAGAGAGGAGTGATGTTAGCCTTCCTCCAATCCAGCGGAACATCACCTGAGTCAAGCGATTGTTGGAAAATGAACTGCAAAACTGGAGCCAGTTCTTCGGCTGCGATGGAAATAGGCAACGTTTCGGGCCGAAACCCTTCTTCAGACTGATGTAGGGTAGGGTAGAAACATAGAAACATAGAAATTAGTTGCAGGAGTAGGCCATTCGGCCCTTCGAGCCTGCACCGCCATTCAATATGATCATGGCTGATCATCCAACTCAGTATCCCATACCTGCCTTCTCTCCATACCCCCTGATCCCTTTAGCCACAAGGGCCACATCTAACTCCCTCTTAAATATAGCCAATGAACTGGCCTCAACTGGCTTTAAATAGGGCCGAAACCCAAAGGAAATAGGCAACATTTCGGGTCGAAACCCGAAGGGTTTCGGGACGAAACGTTGCCTATTTCCTTCGCTCCATAGATGCTGCTGCACCCGCTGAGTTTTTGGCTGATCATCCAACTCAGTATCCCGTACCTGCCTTCTCTCCATACTCCCTGATCCCCTTAGCCACAAGGGCCACATCTAACTCCCTCTTAAATATAGCCAATGAACTGTGGCCTCAACTACCCTCTGTGGCAGAGAGTTCCACAGATTCACCACTCTCTGTGTGAAAAAAGTTCTTCACATCTCGGTTTTAAAGGATTTCCCCCTTATCCTTAAACTGTGACCCCCTTGTCCTGGACTTCCCCAACATCGGGAACAATCTTCCTGCATCTAGTCTAGAAGAAAGGAGAAAGGACGAGGATGAGCTGAGGGAGAGCTGAGAAGGGGAGGAGACAGCAAGGGCTCTTTGAATATACTCCCCTTCAAAGCTTGTTCCTCCATTTGAATGTAGAAAACGTAACAAACCTAGGACATGAAAGTATTTTTTAATTAGTTTGGTTCAGGGTGGTAAACCTCACAAACATAAATAACTAATTATCAGTTTATGAATCACTAAAAAAATTATCATTATTGTAGCAATTATCTTCTTGATCTGTGATATAAGGTAATTAAATATTGCAACTGTTCCAAGATTCATACTTACAAACTTAAACACGATCTGGATGTAATGAATGTAAAGTATCTTCAAGCTATTTGCTGACCATGCCACAGATAAAACATCCCATAATGACACACGTTGAGCCTGATAATAAACAACATTATGGAGTTTAATATTTTAAGCATCCACTAATTGCATCATTACTGATATTGCAATTATGTCCAAACTGTAGGATGTCTGATACGGCTTTCCGTAGTTTTTCTTAAAGACGGGAGATGACTCTGTAAGTTTATCAAGTTAAAGTCCATCCCTATTTAAGATAAATCACCATCAAAGAACATAATATTCCAGCTTAAATTGTACTTAGGTCTATATAGCACGAATTCCACAGGGCATTTATACACACATGCTGATACCTGATCCTAACCACGTGTCAGTCACTGTAACTCTCTGCCAGCCATGTGCTCTGTCTCTGCCTGTCCCACTGAGTTACTCCAGCATTTTGTGTCTATCTTCCGTTTATACCAGCACCTGCAGTTCCTTCCTACGCAGCTCTGGAGTACATGGATAGGTACAAAGTGCTGGAGTAACTCAGTGGGACAGGCAGAATCTCTGGAGAGAAGGGATGGGTGACGTTTTGGGTTGAGACCCTTCTTCAGACTGAGTGTTAGGGGGAGAGGGAGACGTAGAGATATTGAAGAGCAAGGTGTGAAAATGACAGATCAAAGCAGACGATGACCAAGGAAAATGTAGAAAGGTTCATTGTTGGCTGAGGGGAAGGTGGCAACGAGGTATACAACAGTAAGCTAGTCTCTGCAGTTCTGTGTGTGTCTCTAGAGGGCAGTGGGTGGGGGTGGAGGCAGATACGATAGTGGGGTTTAAGAGGCGTTTAGACAGGCGCGTGGATACGCAGGGAATGGAGGGAAACGGATCACGTGCAGGTAGAGGGGATTAGTTTAACTTGGCGTCATGTCCAGCACGGACATTGTGGGCCGAAGGGCCTGTTCCTGTGCTGTTCCAGGTTCTAAATGACTTCAAAGTCACCACAAGAGATGGGACTTTGGTTATAAGGTCATAAGTAATAGGAGAAGAATTAGGCCATTCGGCCCATCAAGTCTACTCAGCCATTCGATCATGGCTGTTCTATCTCTCCCTCCTAACCCCATTCTCCTGCCTTCTCCACGAGACCCCTGACACCCGAACTAATCAAGAACCAATCTCCGCTTTGAAAATACCGAATGCCTTGGTCCCCACTGCTGTCTGTTGGACGGGTTTGCCCGGAGAGGCGGACAGAGGGACAGGCGGACGGACGGACAGACGGACAGACGGACAGGCGGACGGACAGGTGGACAGACGGACAGACGGACAGACGGACAGACGGACAGGCGGACGGACAGGTGGACAGACGGACAGACGGACAGACGGACAGGCGGACAGACGGACAGACGTATAGACGGACAGGCGGACAGGCGGACAGCCCAACTGAGCCTTCTTCTTCTTGCGAATGAAACATACATAAACCAAAGGAATAGTTAGATCTCAAGCCGGGTGTTGAGCAGCCAGGTTGGTGTCTCTGTTGGAGTCAATGTCTGCCGGGCCCTGACACAGCTCCATGTGGTGGGTGGGTAGAGCGGGCACCCAGAGATGACATGGTTGGCTGCGTGTTGTTCTGCTCCACATTCACAGGCTGGGCTCTGGCGGAGGGAGTCCCCATCTCCACACGCGGGCATTGAAACGCCCAACTCCAGGACCAAGTCTGTTGAGCTATCCAGTGCTTTTGTCCCAGTTGGGCCTGAGTCAAAACTGAGTCACCCACTGTTTTAGCGCTGGTATATTTGGATCATTCAGCAGAGAGAAAGTGTTTGTGATTTATGTCGATGTCAGCCTGGTCTTTCCCCACTCCAGCTTCCCCCCCCCCCCCCCCCCTCACATCTTCTCACAGTTTCCAAATCGGGCACAAAGGCAGCCCGAAATAAAGTGCTGATGTTGATCAGAACAACGGGTGTTGCAGGCAGCCGGAGGGAGCAGCATTAGTACATCGGGCCAGTGCTCGGCTGGGGCAGGGACAGGGCAGGGCTGGGTGGGCTGGGCTGGGGCAGGGTGGGGTGGGACAGGGCTGGGCGGGGTGGGACAGGGCAGGGCTGGGCTGGGACAGGGCAGGACGGGACGGGACAGGGCGGGACAAGACCGGACATTCTGAGCCGTGTCTGGGAAGAGTTCCAGCAAGACAGACCTCGTGTGAAATGCAAATGACCATTCTATAAGTATACACAAATATATATTAAGGGGTAAGCCATTTAGAACGGAGATGAGGAAACACTTATTCTCGCAGAGAGTGGTGAGTCTGTGGAATTCTCTGCCTCTGAGGGCGGTGGATGCTTTCAAGAGAGAACTAGATAGGGCTCTTAAAGATAGCGGAGTCAGGGGATATGGAGAGAAGGCAGGAACGGGGTACTGATTGGGGATGATCAGCCATGATCACATTGAATGGCGGTGCTGGCTCGAAGGGCCGAAGGGCCTCTACTCCTGCACCTATTGTCTGTTGTCTGTTGTCTATTGTCTACACAGGCCAGTAACCATTCACGGTTTATATCATTGTCCTCGTTAGATACACAGCCAACTCGATGGTGTCCGATCTCAATTGTCCTTTGTGTTGCCTTTGGTTATAGATCAATGCAGAAACATACAGGCCCGTCCAAGTACAAGGGTCTCCAATGAGGTCAATGGGAGTTCAGGACTGCTCGCACTAATCTCGGGCAGGCCACCGGTCTCCCATCCACCACATTGGAAACACTCGGACTATCTGTAATCGGACCCCACTGGACTTTGTCTTGCACTAAACCTTATTCCCTTTATCCTGTATCTGTACACTGTGGACGGCTCGATCATAATGATGTATAGTCTGTCCACTGACTGCACAGCATGCAACAATAAGCAGCCAGTCTCTCCACGGCTCTCTGCCAACCCTGCCTGTCCCCGTCCATTTGACTGCGGAGGTAGCTGGGACCTTTGGCCATGAGCCTGAGCGGCAGAGAGACACTGGCCTCGGGCGGAAGCTTGCAGTGGGCGCCATCTCGCTCGGCATCTTACTTTGATCCCGCCAACACATTTTCACATCCATGAAGAAGCAAAGACCAGGACTTCTTTGAGCAATGACAGGCTGTCTGCACTCGCCTTAATCCACAGTCACTATGACTTTGCCCATGACTTGGACAAAGCGGTGACTAGTTGCATTCTCAGAAAATGCAACTGGAAAATGTGACACATGGATAAACGGCAACGGCTGGTCTGCCAAGAGCGTTGTCAAAGTCTGTGAGACCCTCACACTCTGGGAGCCCAAACAGGGCACTGCAAGAAGCGGTAGAAGTCGGGCTACCAACATCAGTGTATTAGCTGCAGAATGACACAGGCTTTGTCAGCGTTAATGAACTGAGGACTGTCATGCTGGATAAACTGGTCTGAGGTGCTATATTTGTGGAACCAGGGATGGCATATAGACTAAGGCCAACGAAGGCCCCTGCATTAGTAGAAGTAGTGGTAAATGGCAATATACATTCAGGAGCACATGAATGATCTTGTAGCATCATGCCAGCATGCTGCGTGCTGAGTGACAGTGAACTAAGAACTAATTCCAGTCATACTAGTCAACTTGTCTCAACAATAGTAACACTGGTTGATTCTTTAAAATTCTACTTACCATGCTACTCACCTTTATGTGACATTTACCAGGGGCACCTGAATGATAGACATAGAAACATAGAAAATAGATGCAGGAGTAGAGGCCATTCGGCCCTTCGAGCCTGCACCGCCATTCAATATGATCATGGCTGATCATCCAACTCAGTATCCCGTACCTGCCTTCTCTCCATACCCACTGATCCCCTTAGCCACAAGGGCCACATCTAACTCCCTCTTAAATATAGCCAATGAACTGGCCTCAACTGGCTTTAAATAGGGCCGAAACCCAAAGGAAATAAGCAACGTTTCGGGTCGAAACCCGAAGGGTTTCGGGACGAAATGTTGCCTATTTCCTTCGCTCCATAGATGCTGCTGCACCCGCTGAGTTTTTGGCTGATCATCCAACTCGGTATCATCTAACTCCCTCTTAAATATAGCCAATGAACTGTGGCCTCAACTACCCTCTGTGGCAGAGAATTCCACAGATTCACCACTCTCTGTGTGAAAATGCAGAAAATGATGATGCCAGCATGTTTGATTGTTTGACAAATTGTGAAATGTATGTTATGTTGTAATATATTTTTATGTTATGGAATCAAAATCAAGAATTATAAATTCACATTTCAAAAATGGTTTCACAATTCAGTAGTACTGATTTTCAGCATTCCATACTGATATTTGAGAATACATGAGGTTGCATGTAAAATACTGAATTTCAAAGATCCAGCTTGTGTGTACAGTACGTTCTATTGCATTTATGTGAGAAATACAGTACCGATTTCCCCAACAAAATACTGATTTTCAGCCATCAGAATACGAATATAATAATAATAATAATGTTTATTTATATAGCACATTTATAGTCAATTTTCATTGACCCCAAAGTGCTTTACATAATTTAAAAATCAGTTCCATACAAAGCATAAAGATGGGTTAACAAAATAATAAAATGCATAAACAGGACACAACATGTAACATAAACATCCACCACAGCATTCATCACTGTGGTGGAAGGCACAAAAAATTCTGGCCGTCCTTCTCCATATATGCTCGGTAAAACTTGGCAACTCTGCAATTATTCACAATCACGTTGTGTTTGAGAATTTAAAATGTGATTTGTGATCTTGTTTATGAGTCATCATGGAACATGAATTGTTATAATAGTATGGCAGTAAAATAGCTTAGTTTGAAAGTGGTCATAGTAATGCAAAAGCACCATTTAGTTTGACTTTAAGTTTCATGATGGAAATTTAAGTCGAACTAAATGTTGCATTCACATCACTATTCCATGTTGAAGTTGATGTGATGTGAAGTTGTTAGGTCAGGAGGACCATTAAAGGTGCACTGCACACACTAACACAGTCTAACAGTAACAGGCAATCAAACCTACACACAAAGCATTTTCTAAAAAAAGGTTTTCTTTACTGCAAAAACTTACAGTATTTTATTTGCAGTTTTTGCATGCTCCTTTGTAATATTTTACACAACATTTTACAATAGTACAACTTGATTATTAAAAAAAGGACAACTTAAATTCTTTTTTTTTCAAGTATACAACAATGACCCCAATCATCCCATTCCACCTACTCATTACTCAACCAAAATTATTTCTGAAATATTGGTCATAAATGTGGTGCAAAAATGCTCCAAAATAAGGCTCAGAATGCACCAGAGAGCATCTAAAACCCCAGAGCTACCAGGGCCCATACGTGGGCCCTGGACCCTGGCCGCGAGGGGCTTTGCACTCGTGATGTGCGCAGTGCACACATTATTTCACAGAAAATATTTGTAATCCTGTCATGCCACCCCCTTTTTGAAAAGCTTCGTACGGGCCTGCGTTCCTTCTCTCCAGAGATGCTGCCTGTCCCGCTGAGTTACTCCAGCATTTTGTGTCTATCCACCTTATAACCATATAACCATATGACAATTACAGCACGGAAACAGGCCATCTCGACCCTTCTAGTCTGTGCCGAACACATATTCTCCCCTAGTCCCATCTACCTGCGCTCAGACCACAACCCTCCATTCCTTTCCCGTCCATATAACTATCCAATTTATTTTTAAATGATAAAAACGAACCTGCCTCCACCACCTTCACTGGAAGCTCATTCCACACAGCTACCACTCTCTGAGTAAAGAAGTTCCCCCTCATGTTACCTCTAAACTTCTGTCCCTTAATTCTCAAGTCATGTCCCCTTGTTTGAATCTTCTCTACTCTCAGTGGGAAAAGCTTATCCACGTCAACTCTGTCTATCCCTCTCATCATTTTAAAGACCTCTATCAAGTCCCCCCTTAACCTTCTGCGCTCCAAAGAATAAAGCCCTAACTTGTTCAACCTTTCTCTGTAACTTAGTTGTTGAAACCCAGGTAACATTCTAGTAAATCTCCTCTGTACTCTCTCTATTTTGTTGACATCCTTCCTATAATTAGGCGACCAAAATTGTACACCATACTCCAGAATTGGCCTCACCAATGCCTTGTACAATTTTAACATTACATCCCAACTTCTATACTCAGTGCTCTGATTTATAAAGGCCAGCACACCAAAAGCTTTCTTTACCACCCTATCTACATGAGATTCCACTTTCAGGGAACTGTGCACAGTTATTCCCAGATCCCTCTGTTCACCTGCATTCTTCAATTCGCTACCATTTACCATGTACGTCCTATTTTGATTTATCCTGCCAAGATGTAGCACCTCACACTTATCAGCATTAAACTCCATCTGCCATCTTTCAGCCCACTCTTCCAACTGGCATAAATCTCTCTGTGGACTTTGAAAATCTACGTCATTATCCACAACCCCACCTATCTTAGTATCATCTGCATACTTACTAATCCAATTTACCACACCATCATCCAGATCATTGATGTACATGACAAACAACAGTGGACCCAACACAGATCCCTGTGGCACCCCACTAGTCACTGGCCTCCAACCTGACAAACAACCATCCACCATTACTCTCTGGCATCCCCCATTCAGCCACTGTTGAATCCATCTTGCTACTCCACCATTAATACCCAACCATTGAACTTTCTTAACCAACCTTCCATGAGGAACCTTGTCAAAGGCCTTACTGAAGTCCATATACACAACATCCACTGCTTTACCCTCATCAATTTCCCGAGTAACCTCTTCAATAAATTCAAGAAGATTAGTCAAACATGACCTTCCAGGCACAAATCCATGTTGACTGTTCCTAATCAGACCCTGTTTATCCAGATGCTTATATATATTATCTCTAAGTATTCTTTCCATTAATTTGCCCACCACTGACGTCAAACTAACAGGTCTATAATTGCTAGGTTTACTCTTAGACCCCTTTTTAAACAATGGAACAACATGCGCAGTACGCCAATCCTCCGGCACTATTCCCGTTTCTAATGACATTTGAAATATTTCTGTCATAGCCCCAGCTATTTCTACACTAACTTCCCTCAATGTCCTAGGGAATATCCTGTCCGGACCTGGAGACTTATCCACTTTTATATTTCTCAAAAGTGTCAGTACTTCCTCTTCTTTGAACGTCATGGTATCCATAGCTACTCTACTAGTTATCCTTACCTCACATAATTCAATATCCTTCTCCTTGGTGAATACCGAAGAAAATAAACTGTTCAATATCTCCCCCATCTCTTTTGGCTCTGCAGATAGCTGTCCACTCTGACTCTCCAATGGACCAATTTTATCCCTCGTTATCCTTTTGCTATTAATATAGCGGTAGAAACCCTTTGGATTTACTTTCACCTAACTTGCCAAAGCAACCTCATATCTTCTTTTAGCTTTTCTAATTTCTTTCTTAAGATTCTTTTTACATTCTTTATACTCCTCAAGCACCTCATTTACTCCATGCTGCCTATAATTATTGTAGATCTCCCTCTTTTTCCTTGCCTTGCCTTGCTCTGTCAAGCCCTATCTTCCAGCTTTCTTCCTCCACCCACCCCCCCCCCCCCAACCCCCCACCCCACTCCCCCACCACAATCACTACTCCAGCACTCTGTGAAACGTCACCTATCCATGTTCTCCACAGATGCTGCCTGACCCGCTGAGTTACTCCAGCACTCTGTGAAACGTCACCTATCCATGTTCTCCACAGATGCTGCCTGACCCGCTGAGTTACTGCAGCACTCTGTGTCTTTTTTTTGTGTGTAAACCAGCATCTGCAGTTCCCTATGTCCTTGTGATAAATTCTAAATGGATTGTTAAGTGAAATATGTTTTCTAAGAATGATTAGTTTGCGCGAGATGTTTTTAATCGCTTCTTCTTCGAATTCGCTGGGCACGATGAGTAAAGTAAGTTGTCATTTAAAAAGTTACTGAGAAAAGCGATACTTAATAAAAATGTCTACGTTCCATGTAGTCTCCTTCCACAGTGAGTCAGCTACTTGTCTAACGTGAGATGATGCAGCCAAATGCTATCTTTGCAATTTTTCTGTTAATTTGGTGGAAAGAGTTGCCGGTGTCTGCGTGTGAGTGAGCTGGGGGGGGGGGGAGGGGGGGCCCCTACGTCAGGCAGCGTTTATGTGTGGGGTCAGACAGACACAGGGACATGTTCCACCCCCAGAGTAGGGGAATCGAGGACCAGAGGAAGGGTCTCGACCAGAAACGTCACCCATTCCTTCTCTCCAGGGGTGCTGCCTGTCCTGCTGAGTTACTCCTGACTACCAGAGGACACAGGTTCAAGGTGAAGGGGAAAGATTTAAGAGGAATCTGAGGGGTGACTTTTTCACACAAAGGGTGTTGGTGGGTGTATGGAACGAGCTGCCAGAGGAGGTAGTTGAGGCTGGGACTATCCCGATGTTTATGAAACAAGTTAGACAGGGACATGGAAGGGTCTCAACCAGAAACTTCACCCATTCCTTCTCTCCAGAGATGCTGCCTGTCCCGCTGAGTCACTCCAGCGTTTTGTGTCTAACATGGATAGGACAGGTTTGGAGGGATGTGGACCAAGCACAGGCAGGTGGGACTAGTGTAGCTCGGACATGTTGGCCGGTGTGGGCAAGTTGGGCCGAAGGGCCTGTTTCCACACTATATCACTAAACTAAACTAAAGATGGAACATCAAACATGCAACATGGAACAGTAAAGAGAACACAGAATATAGAACAGGCCCTTCGGCCCAACTTGCCCACACCAACCAACATGCCCCATCTACACTAGTCCCACACCAACCAACATGCCCCAGCTACACTAGTCCCACACCAATCAACATGCCCCGTCTAAACTAGTCCCACACCAACCAACATGCCCCAGCTACACTAGTCCCACACCAACCAACATGCCCCAGTTACACTAGTCCCACACCAACCAACATGCCCCAGCTACACTAGTCCCACACCAACCAACATGCCCCATCTACACTAGTCCCACACCAACCAACATGCCCCATCTACACTAGTCCCACACCAACCAACATGCCCCAGTTACACTAGTCCCACACCAACCAACATGCCCCAGTTACACTAGTCCCACCCCGACCAACATGCCCCGTCTACACTAGTCCCACACCAACCAACATGCCCCATCTACACTAGTCCCACCTGCCTGTGTTTGGCCCATATCCCTCCAAACCTGCCCAATATATGCAGCTGTAAGTGTCTTTTAACCACCCCCCAAACACACAGGTGGGGGGAGGGGGGGGGGGGTGAGAAGAGGGGAGGGAGGGGAGAGGAGGAGGAGGAAACGGGACAGATTTGGGAGGGAAAGGAGAGCGGGATAGGGGGTGAGAGAGGGGGATGGGGAGAGAGATGTGGGTGAGGGGTGGGAGGGATGGGGAGGGAGGGGAGGAGGGTGGGAAGGGGAGAGGGGTGGGTGGAGAGAGGGGGAAGAGTGAGGAGGGAGAGTGGAGGGGGAAGGGGGGAGAGAGGTGGTGGAAGAGAGGGAGGAGAGAGGGGTGGGGGAGGGGGAGAGAGATGGGGGGAGAGGGGTGGGGGAGGGAAAGGGGTGGGGTGAGGGAGAGAAGTGGAAGAGTGGGGAGGGAGGGGTAGGGGGAGTGGTGGAAGAGGGACAGAGGGGTAGGGGGAAGGGTGCGTGTGTGTATGTGGTCGTGTGTGCGTGTGCGCGTGTGTGCGCATGTGTGGGCGTGCGTGCGTGTATGTGCGTGTGTGGGCGTGCGTGTGTATGCGTGTGTGTGTGTGCGTACATGTGTGTGTGTGTGTGTCTATGTGTGTGTGTGTGTGTGTGTGTGTGTGCGCGTGTGTGTGTGTAAGCGTGTGTGCGCATATGTGTGTGTGTGCGAGTGTGTGTGTATGCGCGTGTGTGGGCGTGTGTGTGTGTGTGTGTATGTGTTTGTGCGTGTGTGTGTGTGCGTGTGTGTGTGCGCGTGTGTGGGCGTGCGTGTGTATGCGCGTGTGTGTGTGCGTGTGTGTGTGCGCGTGTGTGTGCGCGTGTGTGGGCGCGTGTGTGGGCGCGCGTGTGTATGCGCGTGTGTGTGTGCGTGTGTGTGTGCGCGCGTGTGTGCGCGTGTGTGGGCGTGCGTATGCGCGTGTGTGTGTGCGTGTGTGTGTGCGCGTGTGTGCGCATGTGTGGGCGTGCGTGTGTGTGTGTGCGCGTGTGTGTGTGTATGCACGTGTGTGGGCGTGCGTGTGTATGAGCGTGTGTGTGTGTGCGTACATGTGTGTGCGTGTGTATGCGCGTGTGTGGGCGTGCGTGTGTATGCGCGTGTGTGTGTGCGTACATGTGTGTGCGTGTATGCGCGTGTGTGTGTGCGTGCGTGTGTGTGCGTGTATGCGCGTGTGTGGGTACATGTGTGTGCGTGTGTATGCGCGTGTGTGGGCGTGTGTGTGTGTGTGTGTGTGTGCGTACATGTGTGTGTGTGTGTGTGTGTGCGCGTGTGTGTGTGTATGCGCGTGTGTGGGCGTGCGTGTGTATGCGCGTGTGTGTCTGCGTACATGTGTGTGTGTGTGCGCGTGTGTGGGTGTGCGTGTGTGCACGCGTGTGTGCGCGTGTGTGTGTGCATACATGTATGTGCGTGTGTATGCGCGTGTGCGTGTATGCGAGTGTGTGTGTCTGCGTACATGTGTGTGCGTGTACATGCTCTCTGCGTGTCCGTGTTTCAGCGTGGAGCTGCTGGAAAGCCGTTCTGTTGAGGAATTCTCCCCACAATACCACAGGGATGTGGTTTCTGTATCTGAGTTCCTCCCCGCCCGCTTGCCAATGCTGGCCTCACGTTTAGTTTGGGTTATTTTCTCTCAATTTAGATTTCCTCAGAAGATGTTGACTTACCTCTGACACTGGAAAGATAAGAAACCACATCAGAGTGGCTGACACAATGGAGTAAGCAGATTTCTCATCAGATTGCCCGTCAATAGAAAATGCTTGGCAGTTATGTCAACAAAAATGTGAATGTCACGATTGTAAACGAGCTGAGGGTGATGAGAAACCGGGTGAGATATCTGCATCGCCAGATGAATGGTGGGGATGATACCTTGTGGTACAGAGCAACAACACATCAAAGAGTGAGAGAGATTCACACAGAGACAGACACACAGCACCAGCATTAATACACACAGAGTAATGCTGGAGTAACTCAGCGGGTCAGGCAGCATCTGTGGAGAACATGGATAGGTGACGTTTCACAGAGTGCTGGAGTAACTCAGCGGGTGCAGCAGCATCTATGGAGCTAAGGAAATAGGTAACGTTTCGGGCCGAAACCCTTCCGGGTTTCGGCCCGAAACGTTGCCTATTTCCAGAAGGATTTCGGCCCGAAACGTTGCCTATTTCCTTATCTCCATAGATGCTGCTGCACCATAACTCAGTGGGTCAGGCAGCATCTGTGCAGAACATGGATAGGTGACGTTTCACAGAGTGCTGGAGTAACTCAGCGGGTGCAGCAGCATCTATGGAGCTAAGGAAATAGGTAACGTTTCGGGCCGAAACCCTTCCGGGTTTCGGCCCGAAACGTTGCCTATTTCCAGAAGGATTTTGGCCCAAAACGCTGCCTATTTCCATAGCTCCATAGATGCTGCTGTACCATAACTGAGTGGGTCAGGCAGCATCTGTGGAGAACATGGATAGGTGACGTTTCGAGTCTGGACCCTCATTCTGTCCCTTTGTCTTCAGCAGCTGAAACAACTCAGCCCTTTCTGTATTAAAGGCGATAGCATCTGCTTCATGGCTCTGACAGTTCAGCCAACGCCGCTGTATTTTGTTTATCTCTTTCATTATCATGTGAAACAGTAAAGTAATGTCAGCATCTCCGCCCTCTTGAAACAACACAACTTTGCAACGAGCAGGTGCTGTGCGGGGAAAGCTTCAGCCCAGTTAGACGGCACTGTAAGTCAACTACGGGACTGGCGCTCACTCACCTGGCCGGTTACTGCGCAGGTGAACCTGCCCTTGTGCCAGGTGGGCACGGCTGTGGGGCATGGAGCGCAGGCACAGCCGGCCCCGTGTCGGGGCGTGGTGGGAGATAACTGCTGGGTGTCAACGTGGTTTGGTGTGTGAACCAACTGTGAGATTCTCATCTTAAAAACTGTAAAACAAACATCCACACTCTGCTCCTTAACACCACAACGCTTGCACATTTCGTGTCGTCTGGTGAGAACTCTGCAAATCAAAACTTCAATTGTCACGTTCACATACAAGGGCCGAGTTCTGTACAGTTTGTTGTCACGTATACCGAGCTACAGTGACAAGCTATTAGAAACATAGACAATAGGTGCAGGAGTAGAGGCCATTCGGCCCTTCGAGCCTGCACCGCCATTCAATATGATCATAGAAACATAGACAATAGGTGCAGGAGTAGAGGCCATTCGGCCCTTCGAGCCTACACCGCCATTCAATATGATCATAGAAACATAGAAACATAGAAAATAGGTGCAGGAGTAGGCCATTCAGCCCTTCGAGCCTGCACCGCCATTCAATATGATCATGGCTGATCATCCAACTCAGTATCCTGTTCCTGCCTTCTCTCCATACCCCCTGATCCCTTTAGCCACAAGGGCCACATCTAACTCCCTCTTAAATATAGCCAATGAACTGTGTGGCCTCAACCACCTTCTGTGGCAGAGAATTCCACAGATTCACCACCCTCTGTGTGTGAAAAAAAATGTTTTTGTCATCTCGGTCCTAAAAGATTTCCCCCTTATCCTTAAACTGTGTGACCCCTTGTTCTGGACTTCCCCAACATCGGGAAAAATCTTCCTGCATCTAGCCTGTCCAACCCCTTAAGAATTTTGACAGACACAAAATGCTGGAGTAACTCAGCGGGACAGGCAGCGTCTCTGGAGAGAAGGAATGGGTGGCGTTTCGGTTCAATTCCCTCCTTCAGGGCTTTAGTTGCGTGCTAACCAGTCAGTGGAAAGACAATACATACATGATTACAATCGAGCCACTCGCAGTGTACAGATACATCTTCTTATCGAGTCCACACACAAGATTAGAAATTGTTCAGGCAGAGCTGAACACGTTTCTTGGCATCTGCACACAATGGTGTCTGTCTTGTTGCTTCTTGTGTGTGGAGGTGGGAAGATTGGTGGAAACTGGGCCGCGACGTGAACTCTCCTTGACCCCCCCCCCCGCAGATACATGACAAGGGAATAACGTTTAGTGCAAGGTAAAGCCAGCAAACTCCGATCAAGGATAGTCCCAGGGTCACCAATGAGGTAGATAGTAGTTCAGCACCTATCTCTGGTTGGTGAGAGGATGGTTCAGTTGCCTGATAACAGCCGGGAAGAAACTGTCCCTGAATCTGGAGGTGTGTGTGCGTTTGTTTTCACACTTCTGTAACTCTTGCCCGATGGGAGAGGGGAGAGGAGGGAGTGGCCGGGGGTGAGACTGGTCCTTGATGATGCTGCTGGCCTTGCCGAGGCAGCGTGAGGTGTAGATGGAGTCGATGGTCTGGGCTGCGTCCACAATTCGCTGCAATTTCTCGTGGTTCAATCACGGCTGATCTGTCTCTCCCTCCCAACCCCATTCTCCTGCCTTCTCCCCATAACCCCTGACACCCGCACTAATGTTACTGGGTATGTTCTTCCACCCACATCGAGCAAAGGAAGGCCATGCCAATGACGTTCAGACAGGGCCATCCATGTAAGGGAAACAAGTTATATTCAGCTACAGCACCAGCAGCACCATCACCATGCAATGGACCAATATTTCTGTTTAATCGTGCGTTGGTCTAAATTAATCTGCCACTCGAGGTGACACCCAATCTTCACATCCAGTAACACTAAGTGAGACTTCCGGTTCCAGTAAATGCAACTAGCACTCAGCCCGTAGCTCGGCAAGTGTTAAACAGAAGCCTCACACACCGCTGCCACACAGCTGATCACTTGCGAAATCGATACTCTCGACCAAAACTGCAATTTGCTGCAGAATCAGAATCGCTTTGCGTCATGCATCACGTTTCAGCCCGTGTGTGCAAACTGTGATTCACACTGAGAAAATATCGCAACCCAAACGTGCAAACGCTCACACCCCCTAACCCCATCTATCACCCAATGGTCACGGAGGTCAGATGGTTGTAAATATAGAAACATAGACAATAGGTGCAGGAGTAGAGGCCATTCGGCCCTTCGAGCCTGCACCATTCACCATTCAATATGATCACGGCTGATCGTCCAACTCAGTAGTGCAGCAGTAGCTATGGAGCGAAGGAAATAGGCAACGTTTCGGGCCGAATCCCGAAGGGGTTCGGCCCGAAACGTTACCTATTTCCTATGCCCTAGCTTTCATAGAATCATAGAAATTAGGTGCAGGAGGAGGCCATTCGGCCCTTCGAGCCTGCACCGCCATTCAATATGATCATGGCTGATCATCCAACTCAGTATCCCATCCCTGCCTTCTCTCCATACCCCCTGATCCTTTTAGCCACAAGGGCCACATCTAACTCCCTCTTAAATATACCCAATGAACTGTGTGGCCTCAACCACCTTCTGTGGCAGAGAATTCCACAGATTCACCACTCTCTGTGTGTAAACAGCTTGGTTATAATCATGTATTCATTGCAGTATAATGTGGATAAATGTGAGGTTATCCACTTTGGTGGCAAAAACAGGAAAGTAGACTATTATCTGAATGGTGGCCGATTAGGAAAAGGGGAGATGCAACGAGACCTGGGTGTCATGGTACACCAGTCATTGAAAGTAGGCATGCAGGTGCAGCAGGCAGTGAAGAAAGCGAATGGTATGTTAGCATTCATAGCAAAAGGATTTGAGTATAGGAGCAGGGAGGTTCTACTGCAGTTGTACAGGGTCTTGGTGAGACCACACCTGGAGTATTGTGTACAGTTTTGGTCTCCTAATCTGAGGAATGACATTCTTGCCATAGAGGGAGTACAGAGAAGGTTCACCAGACTGATTCCTGGGATGGCAGGACTTTCATATGAAGAAAGACTGGATAGACTCGGCTTGTACTCGCTAGAATTTAGAAGATTGAGGGGGGATCTTATAGAAACTTACAAAATTCTTAAGGGGTTGGGCAGGCTAGATGCAGGAAGATTGTTCCCGATGTTGGGGAAGTCCAGGACAAGGGGTCACAGTTTAAGGATAAGGAGGAAGTCTTTTAGGACTGAGATTTTTCACACACAGAGAGTGGTGAATCTGTGGCATTCTCTGCCACAGAAGGTAGTTGAGGCCACAGTTCATTGGCTATATTTGAGTTCTGTGTTTATATATCTGTGTACGAAGCATGTTAGCCCCGGCATTCCCTCTCTCTCCATCCCTCCCCCACCCAAGTCGCACCAGCTTCTTGTTCTCACCCAACAAACAGTTCCCTTCATCATCGTTACATTTTTGCTTATCTATCATTCCTTGTTCTATATCTCTCCACATCACCGTCTATATTTTTAAATGTTTTTTATTTGTGAGTGTGTCCGTGTGTGTGTGTGTGTGTGAGTGTGAGTGTGTGTGTGTGTGTGTGTGTGTGCGTGAGTGTGTGTGTGTGTGTGTGTCCGTGTGTGTCCGTGTGTGTGTGAGTGTGTGTGTGTGTGTGTGTGTGTGTGTGTGTGAGTGTGAGTGTGTGTGCGTGAGTCTGTGTGTGTGTGTCCGTGTGTGTGTGTGTGTGTGTGTGTGTGTTTGTGTGTGTGAGTGTGTGTGTGTGTGTGTGTGTGTGTGTGTGTGTGTGTGTGTGTGCGTGAGTGTGTGTGTGTGTGTGTGTGAGTGTGTCCGTGTGTGTGTGTGTGTGTGTGTGTGTGTGTGTGTGTGTGTGTGTGTGTGTGTGTCTGTGTGTGAGTGTGTGTGTATGTGTGTGTGTGTGTGTGTGTGTGTGTGTGTGTGTGTGTGTGTGTGTACCCAGAGTGGTATATCTCCATTAAACTTTGCCCCATCACCTTCCTGTTGGGCCGAAGGGCCTGTGCTGTGCTGTGCTGTCACATGTCCTTTGTTCCTCTGGGACTCCCAGCATGATGAAAGTGGTCTGGAAAGACCACCGTGGCTACACCACCCTGTACCCACCGCACTTCTCCACCACATCTCTGACGTTGTTTTAATCGGCTCCTTCTTTCGAAATGCCTTTGCTGTCTAACGTTAGTTTGTGACCACAATAACTGTCCCTTTAGATGGTGAAGCAAAGTTCCAAATGCCCTCACAAACAGACAACTTCCTCAGATCCAAGCCACGCTCCCCGCACCAAGCTCCCGCCTCCCTCTCTCTCTCAGCATGAAGAAGGGCATCGAGGTTAACCGACCCCCCTGTAAATTGCCCCAAACGTGTAGGATGCCAAAGTGTGATAACACACAACTAGTGTGAACGGGTGATCGATGGTCAGCATGGACTCGATGGGCCGAAGGGCCTGTACCGCTGAACTAGAAGCTCGTAACTTTAAAAAGGGCCCTGACCCAAAACGTCACCTGTCCACTCCCCCCACAGACGCTGCCCGACCCGCTGAGTTCCTCCAGCACTCCAGCACATAGAAAAAGAGGTGTAGGAGTAGGCCATTCGGCCCTTCGAGCCAGCACCGCCATTCAATATGATCATGGCTGATCATCCACGATCATTCCTGCCTTCTCCCCATACCCCTTGATTCTGTTAGCCCTAAGAGCTAAATCTAACTCTCTCTTGAAAACGTCCAGTGAATGGGCCTCCACTGCCCTCTGTGGCAGAGAATTCCAGTTTCACAACTCTCTGGGTGAAGAAGTTTTTCCTCATCTCAGTCCTAAATGGCTGACCCCTCATTCTTAAGCCGTGATCAGCCATGATCACATTGAATGGCGGTGCGGGCTCGAAGGGCCGAATGGCCTCCTCCTGCACCTATTATCTACTGTTGATTGTGACCCCTGGTTCTGGACTCCCCCAACATCGGGAACATCTAGCCTGGTGTGTGTGTGCGTGTGTGAGTGTGTGTGTGTGTGTGTGTGTGTGTGTGTGTAGTGAGTGTGTGTGTGTGTGCGTGCGTGCGTGCGTGTGTGTGAGTGTGTGTGTGCGTGTGTGCGTGTGTGAGTGTGTGTGTGTGCGTGTGTACCCAGAGTGTTATATCTCCATTAAACTTTGCCCCGTCACCTTCTTGTTGAGCACAGACATAGTGGGCCAAAGGGCCAGTGCTGTGCTGTGCTGTGCTGTGCTGTGCTGCCCTATGTCCTTTGTTCCTCTGGGACTCCCAGCATGATGAAAGTGGTCTGGAAAGACCACCGTGTACCCACCGCACTTCTCCACCACATCTCTGACGTTGTTTTAATCGGCTCCTTCTTTCGAAATGCCTTTGCTGTCTAACGTTAGTTTGTGACCACAATTACTGTCCCTTTAGATGGTGAAGCAAAGTTCCAAATGCCCTCACAAACAGACAACTTCCTCAGATCCAAGCCCAGCTCCCCGCACCAAGCTCCCGCCTCCCTCTCTCTCTCAGCCTGAAGAAGGGCATCGAGGTTAACCGACCCCCCTGTAAATTGCCCCAAACGTGTAGGAAGCCAAAGTGTGATAACACACAACTAGTGTGAGCGGGTGATCGATGGTCAGCACGGACTAGATGGGCCGAAGGGCCTGTACCGCTGAACTAGAAGCTCGTAACTTTAAAAAGGGCCCTGACCCGAAACGTCGCCTGTCCACTCCCCCCACAGACGCTGCCCGACCCGCTGAGTTCCTCCAGCACTCCAGCACATAGAAAAAGAGGTGTAGGAGTAGGCCATTCGGCCCTTCGAGCCAGCACCGCCATTCAATATGATCATGGCTGATCATCCACGATCATTCCTGCCTTATCCCCATACCCCTTGATTCCGTTAGCCCTAAGAGCTAAATCTAACTCTCTCTTGAAAACATCCAGTGAACTGGCCTCCACTGCCTTCTGTGGCAGAGAATTCCACAGATTCACAACTCTCTGGGTGAAAATGTTTTTCCTCATCTCAGTCCTATATGGCCGACCCCTCATTCTTAAGTTGTGATCAGCCATGATCACATTGAATGGCGGTGCGGGCTCGAAGGGCCGAATGGCCTCCTCCTGCACCTATTGTCTACTGTCTATTGTGACCCCTGGTTCTGGACTCCCCCAACATCGGGAACATCTAGCCTGTCCAATCCCTTAAGAATTTTATATGTTTCCATAAGATGCCCGCTCATCCTGCTAAATTCCAGCGAATTCAAGCCCAGTCAACCCATTCTTTCATCATTTTTGCCTGCGCCTCCATCTTGTACCTCATGGATTCCAGCTCCAGTCAGCTGCTCTACATCGGTGAGACCAAGCGCAGGCTTGGCGATCGCTTTGCCCAACACATCCGCTCGGTTCACAATAACCAACCTGATCTCCCGGTGGCTCAGCACTTCAACTCCCCCTCCCATTCCGAATCCGACCTCTCTGTCCTGGGCCTCCTCCATGGCCAGAGTGAGCAACACCGTATATTGGAGGAACAGCGCCTCATATTCCGCTTGGGCAGTTTACACCCCAGCGGTATGAACATTGACTGCTCCAATTTCAGGTAGTCCCTGCTTTCTCCTCCCCATCTCAGCTCTCCCTCAGCCCACTGTCCCCGCCCCCGCCTCTTCCTTTCTTCTTCCCTCCCCCCCCCCCCCCCACCTCCACATCAGTCTGAAGAAGAGCCTCGACCCAAAACATCACCCATTCCATAGATGCTGCTGCACCCGCTGAGTTTCTCCAGCATTTTTGTCTACCTTAGATTTTTCCAGCATCTGCAGTTCCATAGAAACATATAAACATAGAAAATAGGTGCAGGAGGAGGCCATTCGGCCCTTCGAGCCAGCACCGCCATTCATTGTGATCATGGCTGATCGTCCCTATCAATGACCCGTGCCTGCCTTCTCCCCATATCCCATGACTCCACTAGCCCCTAGAGCTCTATCTAACTCTCTCTTAAATCCATCCAGTGACTTGGCCTCCACTGCTCTCTGTGGCAGGGAATTCCACAAATTCACAACTCTCTGGGCGGAAAAGTTTTTTCTCACCTCAGTCTTAAATGGCCTCCACCCTTTATTCTAAGACTGTGTGTGGCCCCTGGTTCTGGACTCGCCCAACATCGGGAACATTTTTCCTGCGTCTAGCTTGTCCAGTCCTTTTATAATTTTATATGTTTCTATAAGTTCCTCCTGAAACATCCATTCACCACATGTGTTTTGCTCGGTTCCAGCGACTGCAGCCTTCACAAGCTCTTCCTTTGCCATTGTTTACATCTTTTGATGAGAAATTCCTCTTGACTCCGTGACCAGCGTACTGAGAAACCGTGTGTGTGCGCTACAAAGCCACGGCTGCCAGCCGCGATGGTCGGGAAGATTACAGACACCTGCATAGGTTGAATTAGAATTGATCATAAACTGACTGTGCAAAACGCAGTTCGTTTTAGTCAGAGTTTATCTGAAACGTTCATTTTGTGCCCTTTGTACTTTTCAGTAATTTCTCCCACACGTTATAGTTGAGTGTTGACTGGAACAGCACGAGACCGATGACTCAATCGAATTGCAGTGCCTTGATAATACTGTGCCGTTATTGAGTAGTCGCTGTCCAATGCCTGTCCCACTTACGTGAAGTTTTCCCAGAGTCATAGTCGCAGAAAGTTTTCGACATGTTGAAAATCCAGCGGTGACCAGAAAAAGGTACGACTCTTTGGGCGACTACTCATGACCGTACAGGCATCGCCCTGCGATCGCAGTCACCCCGCGAACAGTACGGCACAGGAACAGGCCCTTCGGCCCGTCAATGTCTCTGCCTAACACGGAGCGTGTGTATGTATGTATGTGTCTTTCCGCTGACTGGTTAGCACGCAACAAAAAAGCTTTTCAGTATTTACTTTAAGGTAATTTTAACTGAGTACTTACATACACAGATGAAACGAAAAACATGTTTCTCAATCCGTTCCCATCAGCGCGGTTAATAAAAACAGAATAAATACCTGTAGCTTTAAAAATTAAAATGACCATATCTAAAACAGGCCTAGAAATTGAAATTAAAACAGACATTCAGACCGAACAGTGGCTTTGCTTTGACAGGTGCCTGGTTCTCCTTGTGGCTAAAGGGATCAGGGGGTACAGAGAGAAGGCAGGTGGTACAGGATACTGAGTTGGATGATCAGCCATGATCATATTGAATGGCGAATGGTGCAGGCTCGAAGGGCCGAATGGCCTCTACTCCTGCACCTATTGTCTATGTTTCTATGGGCGAGGTTAGATGTGTTGGTGTATGATATATGGGGAGGGCACACAGTCTGTTAACCAGGATTATTGCCTGTGGGAATAAGCTGTGGAGCATCCTGCTGGTTTTGCAGCTGAGGCTCCTGTAACTCTAATGGAGAATATGTGATGTGATGGATGATAGTGGTCCTTGATAATGGAGATGGCTCTGCTGATGCTCCGCTTGTAGATAGATAGATCTCCAACAGGAAACTGTACACTGCACCTCGCTACACGTGACTATCTTCACTGGATCCTTGCACTAAATGTTATTCCATTTATCTTGTATCTGGGCATTGATGACGGCTCGATTGTAATCATGTAGAGTCTTTCCGCTGACTGGTTGGCCTGCAAACAAAATGCTTTACAATGTACCTCGCTACATGTGACAATAAACCAAACTGAACTAAACTATATTAAGGAACTGCAGGTGCTGGCTTGCCACAAAAAAAGACACAGAGTGCTGGAGTAACTCAGCGGGTCAGGCAGCATCTGTGGAGAACATGGATAGGTGACGTTTCACAGAGTGCTGGAGTAACTCAGCGGGTCAGGCAGCATCTGTGGAGAACATGGATAGGTGACGTTTCACAGAGTGCTGGAGTAACTCAGCGGGTCAGGCAGCATCTGTGGAGAACATGGATAGGTGACGTTTCACAGAGTGCTGGAGTAACTCAGCGGGTCAGGCAGCATCTGTGGGGAACATGGATAGGTGTCATTTCACAGAGTGCTGGAGTAACTCAGTGGGTCAGGCAGCATCTGTGGTGAACATGGATGGGTGACGTTTCACAGAGTGCTGGAGTAACTCAGCGGGTCAGGCAGCATCTGTGGAGAACATGGATAGGTGACGTTTCACAGAGTGCTGGAGTAACTCAGCGGGTCAGGCAGCATCTGTGGAGAACATGGATAGGTGACGTTTCACAGAGTGCTGGAGTAACTCAGCGGGTCAGGCAGCATCTGTGGAGAACATGGATAGGTGACGTTTCACAGAGTGCTGGAGTAACTCAGCGGGTCAGGCAGCATCTGTGGAGAACATGGATAGGTGTCGTTTCACAGAGTGCTGGAGTAACTCAGCGGGTGCAGCAGCATCTATGGAGCTAAGGAAATAGGTAACGTTTCGGGCCGAAACCCTTCCGGGATTCGGCCCGAAACGTTGCCTATTTCCAGAAGGGTTTCGGCCCGAAACGTTGCCTATTTCCTTAGCTCCATAGATGCTGCTGCACCATAACTCAGTGGGTCAGGCAGCATCTGTGGTGAACATGGATGGGTGACGTTTCACAGAGTGCTGGAGTAACTCAGCCGGTCAGGCAGCATCTGTGGAGAACACGGATAGGTGACGATTGGGGTCGGGACCCTTCTTCAGACTGATTTTAATCATGGCATTCACTCAAAATTGGGATTTTTTTGCTGAAGTCACTGGTGTATTTTTTTGCGCTCAGAGCCCCGGTGAAAACGCTGAGCAGTAATTATTAGAATGTGTGTGTATGGTTCAGCACATTGAGTCCGCTGGCAACCACCGATATCCTGTCGCAACACTGTGCACAGATTACATCTTCATCATGAGAAAGAAACAAAACCTAACTTCAATTTGAAGGTGATTTTTTTCTTGTGCAATTTGCAAGCAGCCTGGGCTCATGTGGCACTGTTTACAAGACAGGCTGCTTATTCCACTCAGTCATGGAGTAAGTCATCTCCATCACGTCAGCAGCCCATCACAGCCTGCATTCCTGCCAAAGTGACATTTCAAAGCCCAAAGTGGCATTTTCTTTGCGTTTATTAACTTACCTCACCCTGGATCGATGGCGTAAATCACGCTGGGGTTTTTTGTTTGTTTGTAAGAGTCATAAGGAACCGCAGATGCTGGTTTACACCAACAACAAAAAAAAGATGCAAAGTGCTGGAGTAACTCAGCGGGTCAGGCAGCATCTCTGGAGAGTGGTGAATCTCTGGAACTCTCTGCCACAGAGGGTAGTTGAGGCCAGTTCATTGGCTATATTTAAGAGGGAGTTAGATGTGGCCCTTGTGGCTAAAGAGATCAGGGGGTATGGAGAGAAGGCAGGTACGGGATACTGAGTTGGATGATCAGCCATGATCATATTGAATGGCGGTGCAGGCTCGAAGGGCCGAATGGCCTACTCCTGCACCTAATTTCTATGTTTCTATGTTTCTATGAGAGAAGGAATGGGTGAAGAAGGGTCTCAACTAGAATTTAGAAGATTGAGGGAGGGATCTTTTGATTTCATTTCATTTCACTGCACATCTCGTATGTGTATGTGACAAATAAACTTGACTTGACTTGACTTGACTTATAGAAACTTACAAAATTCTTGAGGGGTTGGACAGGTTAGATGCAGGAAGATTGTTCCCGATGTTGGGGAAGTCCAGAACAAGGGGTCACAGTTTAAGGATAAGGGGGAAATCTTTTAGGACCGAGATGAGAAAAACTTTTTTCACACAGAGAGTGGTGAATCTCTGGAATTCTCTGCCACAGAAGGTAGTTGAGGCCACACAGTTCATTGGCTATATTTAAGAGGGAGTTAGATGTGGCCATTGTGGCTAAAGGGATCAGGGGGTATGGAGAGAAGGCAGGTACAGGATACTGAGCCATGATCATATTGAATGGTTGTGCTGGCTCGAAGGGCTGAATGGCCTCTACTCCTGCACCTATTGTCTATGTTTCCATGTTTGTATGACCCGAATCGTCACCTGAGATGTTGCCTGACCCGCTGAGTTACTCCAGCTCATTGTGTCTGTCTATAGAGAATATGGATCAGTGATGTTTTAAACGTAACTCAGGTATTTGCAATCGAATGCAAGGTCATAAGGAATAGGAGTAGAATTAGGCCGTTCGGCCCATCAAGTCTCCTCCACCATCCAATCATGGCTGATCTATCTCTCCCTCCTAACCCCATTCTCCTGCCTTCTCCCCATAACCCCTGACACCCGCACTCATCAAGAATCTATCTATATATCTCAGATTCAGATTCAGATTCAGATTCAATTTTAATTGTCATTGTCAGTGTACAGTACAGAGACAACGAAATGCCTTAATTCTTTGCCTTAAATATAATAAATAATAATAATAATAAATAGTTTATTGATCCCCTCAGGGAAATTCAGGAATATATCCACTGACTTGGTCTCCACAGCCGTCTGTGGCAAAGAATTCCAAAGATTCACCATACCTGACTAAAGAAATTCTTCCTAATAAGGGAGCAAAGGCAGCAGCTTCCCTGAGGGCAGGGAGTGAGGGGGTGGAGTTAGGTTTGGGAACCACATCGGCAATAGGTTAAACCCTGACTAATCACCGCACACTGTAACAGGGAACTACAAGTGCCGGTTTACACCGAAGGCAGACACAGAATGCTGGAGTAACTCACCGGGACAGGCAGCAGCATCTGTGGAGAGAGGATTCAGGAGACGTTTCGGATTGAGACCCTTTGGACTGACGTCAGGGGAGAGGGAGATGCATAGACAGGGAAGTATAAGGTGTGAAAACGGGACAAAGAGGATGGAGCGAGAGGGGAATGCAGGATAGATCGCTGTTGGCTGGAGCAAAGCAACCAGAGAGAATGTAGTCGGAGACAGTAAGAATGGTGGGGGAAACGGGAAGGGGAAGGGATGGAGAGAGAGGGAAAGCAAGGGTTACTTGTAGTTAGAGAAGTCAATGTTCGTACTGCTGGGGTGTAAGCTGCCCAAGTGAAATATGAGGTGGTGTTCCTCCGATATGGGCTGGGCAAGAGAGAGTTAGAAGGTCCATTGAAGAATCATCCCAACCCTGAAACGTCACCCATTCCTTCTCTCCGCAGATGCTGCCTGACCCGCTGAGTTACTCCAGCACTCTGTGAAACGTCACCTATCCATGTTCTCCACAGATGCTGCCTGACCCGCTGAGTTATGGTGCAGCAGCATCTATGGAGCTAAGGAAATAGGCAACGTTTCGGGCCGAAATCCTTCTGGAAATTAGCAACGTTTCGGGCCGAAATCCTTCTGGAAATAGGCAACGTTTCGGGCCGAAACCCTTTCGGGTTTCGGCCCAAAACGTTGCCTATTTCCTTAGTGCCATAGATGTTGCCTGACCCGCTGAGTTACTCCAGCACTCTGTGAAACGTCACCTATCCATGTTCTCCACAGATGCTGCCTGACCCGCTGAGTTACTCCAGCACTCTGTGTCTATTGACATCGTTGGGCACTCCAACTGCAACCTGCAAGAAGAGTTTGAGAAGCAGAAAGCGAGGTTTGCATTTACAATATTCAACTTCAAAGGATTAATTGCATAAGAATTATTTATCTACAACCACTGCAAAAACGATATGGTTGGGGGGGAATTAAGCCGTGTTTGCATGCATTGCTCAAGGGATCGATGGAAACTTGATTGCCAGGAAGCTATTGTGACATTTATGGCCACCTCAAATAGTGTAACCCACAGGAAATTTCATAGGATGTTGCTGGCCCACAGTGACCACAAAGGGGAACGTATATAGAGGCAAGTCACAATCTCAATTCATCAAGTTGTGACAACTAGCGACAAGCCATGAAGTGTGTCATTGCCTTGTTGTGTATGCTGATCACCATGCAGTGTTGTTGGTGCAAACCTCGACATGCAGGCCATCCGTGCTTCAATTATGCAGTCTTCCCAGCACACGTCCAGGAGCTCAGGACGTCATATCACAAGATAAAGACTTACTTTGTAAGTATCAAACGTGGCCAGACCAGCAGAGAGTGTGGGCAGCTCTCCGTAAATCACCGCTGGGTTTTCTGATTTTTGCAATGGGGGAACGGTCAAACGAGAGCCCGGGGTCACGTCGAAGCAGCGGGTAGAGCCGCTGCCTCACAGCGCCACAGACCCCGGCTCGGTCCTGGCCTCGGGTGCTGTCTGCGTGGAGTTTGCACGCTCGCTCTGCGACCGTTGGAGTAACTCGGCGGGACCGGCAGAGTCTCTGGAGAGAAGGGATGGGTGACGTTCAGAGTCTCGACCAGAGGCCTCACCCGTCCCTCCTCTCCAGAGACGCTGCCTGTCCCGCTGAGTTACTCCGGCATCTTGTGTCTACAGGCGGTGCATCAACTGAATGGTTTCCTCCGGGTGCTCCGGCTTCCTCCCACATCCCAAAGGCGTGATGGTTTGGAGCTTAATCGGCCCCTCTGTAAAATGCCCCCTCGTTTGTAGAGAGTGGATGAGGAAGTGGGATAACATAGAACTATTGTGAAGAGTGATCGCTGGTCGGTGTGGACCCGAGGGCTGGATCCATGCAGTTTCAAACCTGCCACAGAATTAGACACAGCTCTTAGTGTAACAATTCCAATAATACTATTTCTCTAATAAACATGTAGATGCAATCAGTGGATAAAGTTTAAAATGTAGCAATGATTATCTTGAGACAGTTTTATCCGTGATACTTGTGCTTTGATATCAATTAGTTTAAACCAATACAGTGTTGTTTTATTTAAGATAATGTATTTTGCAGAGTTTTTACATCTAAGGTGGTTCAATTGTGCTTTGTCAAGTTGAGCAGGGGAGGGGTAGATCCAAGGATGCTTGGTTCAGATAAAGAAACGTTGAAGGTGTTATTTTAGATTCATGTGTTGCGGAGAACGCAGATTTTAACTGAGAACCGCAACTTAGTTTTCACACAGAGAGTGGTGAATCTCTGGAACTCTCTGCCACAGAGGGTAGTTGAGGCCAGTTCATTGGCTATATTTAAGAGGGAGTTAGATGTGGCCCTTGTGGCTAAGGGGATCAGGGGGTATGGAGAGAAGGCAGGTACGGGATACTGAGTTGGATGATCAGCCATGATCATATTGAATGGCGGTGCAGGCTCGAAGGGCCGAATGGCCTACTCCTGCACCTAATTTCTATGTTTCTATGTTTCTATGTTAGTTGGACAGGTTGTGGAAGCAAAGAACTGCAGAGGTTGGTTTAAACTGAAGATGCTGCTTTATGCCAGGGATAGATACAGAGTGGAGAACATGGATAGGTGACGTTTCACAGAGTGCTGGAGTAACTCAGCGGGTGCAGCAGCATCTATGGAGCTAAGGAAATAGGCAACGTTGCCTATTTCCAGAAGGGTTTCGGCCCGAAACGTTGCCTATTTCCAGAAGGGTTTCGGCCCGACACTTTGCCTATTTCCTTCGCTCCATAGATGCTGCTGCACCATAACTCAGTGGGTCAGGCAGCATCTGTGGAGAACATGGATAGGTGACGTTTCACAGAGTGCTGGAGTAACTCAGTGGGTCAGGCAGCATCTGTGGAGAACATGGTTAGGTGACGTTTCACAGAGTGCTGGAGTAACTCAGCGGGTCAGGCAGCATCTGTGGAGAACATGGATAGGTGACGTTTCGGGTTCAATGGTACGTTGGTGTTACAGGTACCTATTTGGGGGGGCGGGGGGGGGTTGTGTTAGCAGAAGTGATTTACAATGAGAGAGGTCAACATTCATACATACATTGCGCTGGGTTGCCAGCTGTCCAAGCGGGGGGGGGGGGGGGGGGGGACACTGCTTGAGCCGTGAGTGAACTGTGTGGGTGTCAGAAGATTCAGTTGATCATTGCATGAGTATTTTCACACCGTGATTATGGTTTGTTTTGTTATTGCAGCAGAATAAAGATGACAATTTTAAGATATCGCTGCTGAGGAGCCGAGACTTGCCGGTGTTCAAGGTAAGGTTCAGATTGAATATAAAGTGTTGTCCTTGACTCTTGACGGACTGGGAGTTGGGGTTCCACTGCGATGGGTCGATGTGCCAGCTGCTTGGGTTATCTTTCTTGGTTTTAGTTTTTAGTTTTAAGAGATAGATTTTGTGCGGAAACAGGCCCTTCGGCCCACCGGGGCTGTACCGACCAGCGATCCCCGCACACTCATGCCCCTGTCCCACTTGCGCCCCACCCAAGGTTTTTCCGTGCGGTTCCCGGAGGTTTTTGTCAGTCTCCCTACCTGCTTCCACTACCTGCAACCTCCGGCAACCACCTGCAACCTCCGGGAACCGCACGGAAACCTTGGGTGGGGCACAAAGTCTCCAGAGGTTTCCGTTCAGCTTTCCTAAGTGGGACAGGGGCATTACTACAATCCTAACCAGACTGATTCCTGGGATGTCAGGACTGTCTTATGAAGAAAGACTGGATAGACTTGGTTTATACTCTCTAGAATTTAGAAGATTGAGAGGGGATCTTATAGAAACGTACAAAATTCTTAAGGGGTTGGACAGGCTAGATGCAGGAAGATTGCTCCCGATGTTGGGGAAGTCCAGGACAAGGGGTCACAGCTTAAGGATAAGGGGGAAATCCTTTAAAACCGAGATGAGGAGAACTTTTTTCACACAGCGAGTGGTGAATCTCTGGAACTCTCTGCCACTGGTCGAGGCCACAGTTCATTGGCTATATTTAAGAGGGAGTTAGATGTGGCCCTTGTGGCTAAGGGGATCAGAGGGTATGGAGAGAAGACAGGTACGGGATACTGAGTTGGATGATCAGCCATGATCATATTGAATGGCGAATGGTGCAGGCTCGAAGGGCCGAATGGCCTCTACTCCTGCACCTATTTTCTATGTTTCTATGTTTCTACTACTAGGGGCAACTTTCACATACATACCAAGCCAATTCAGTCACAAACCTGTAGGGATACAGTGGATGAGGTTGGAGGAGGTGCAAGTGGACCTGCAAGGACTCGGAGTCCCCGTGCGTTCAGTTTCACTGCCTTGTGTCTCGTGACCAAGGCTGAGTCACTGACATCGATAGTTGTCGGAAAATAAACAAAACATCACAGGTGGTGGATGAGAACGCTGCACTGATTGTAGCCGGGTTACCTGTGACTTCCAACCACACAGACTCCACCAAGCAGAGATTAGGCTTCGGAGGCAGGTTTGCCAGCCAGCTGATCACTGCCAGTAGATTTATCAAACGTTTTGTTGGTGTTTAGTTGTGGTGGATGCAAGTTAACATTTTGTTAATTAGACCAGAGTGCTGGAGTAACTCAGTGGGTCAGGCAGCATCTGTGGAGAACATGGATAGGTGACGTTTCACAGAGTGCTGGAGTAACTCAGCGGGTCAGGCAGCATCTGTGGAGAACATGGATAGGTGACGCTTTGGGTCGAGATCCTTCTTCAGACTGACTGTAAAACTGAAGGGTGTCAGCCTGAAACCTCAGCGATCCACATCCTCCAGAGATGCTGCCTTACTCCAGCACTTTCCACATCTGCAGTTCCTGGTGTCTCCATTCTTTTAGTTTAGGTTTTTATATTGTCAAATGTAGTGAAGAGCTTAGTTTTCCATGTTATCCAATCAGATCAAGTAATATCATACATAGAAACATAGACAATAGGTGCAGGAGTAGGCCATTCGGCCTTTTGAGCCAGCACCGCCATTTGATATGATCGTGGCTGATCATCCACAATCAGTACCCCGTTCCTGCTTTCTCCCCATATCCCTTGATTCCGTGGGTCTGATCCCTAAGAGCTCCATCTAACTCTCTCTTGAAAACATCCAGTGAGTCGGCCTCCACTTCCCCAACACCAGGAACATGTTTCCTGCATCCAGCCTGTTCAATCCCTTAATAATTGTATATGTTTCTATAAGATCCCCTCTCATCTTTCTAAATTCCAGTGAATACAAGCCCAGTCACTCCATTCGGGGAATTAACCTGGTGAACCTACGCTGCACTTACTCAATAGCAAGAATGTCCTTCCTCAAATTAGGAGACAAAAACTGCACACAATACTCCAGATGTGGTCTCACCAGAGCCCCGTACAACCGCAAGAATACAATTAAAAATAGAGAGCAGAATATAGTTCCCAGCATCGTAGCGCATCAGTTCCACAGACAAAGTCCAATGTCCACAATGGGGTAGAGGTGAATCGGACAGTACCCTAGCTTATGGAAGGGCCGTTCAGAAGCCTGATAGTAGAGGGGAAGGAGCTGTTCCTGAGTCTGGTGGTGCGCGCTTTCAAGCTTCTGTACCTTCTGCCGGACGGGAGCGGGGAGAAGAGGGAATGACCGGGGTGGGACAGGGACAAGTCTAATTAGCAAAATTGAGCCTGAAGAAAGTTCACGGCTTGAAACGTCACCTATCCATGTTCTCCACAGATGTTGCCTGACCCACTGAGTTATGGTGCAGCAGCATCTATGGAGCGAAGAAAATAGGCAACTTTTCGGGCCGAAACCCTTCTGGAAATAGGCAACGTTTCGGGCCGAAACCCGGAAGGGTTTCGGCCCGAAACGTTACCTATTTCCTTAGCTCCATAGATGCTGCTGCACCCGCTGAGTTACTCCAGCACTCTGTGAAACGTCACCTATCCATGTTCCCCACAGATGCTGCCTGACCCGCTGAGTTACTCCAGCACTCTGTGAAACGTCACCTATCCATGTTCTCCACAGATGCTGCCTGACCCGCTGAGTTACTCCAGCACTCTGTGCCTTTCTTTGGTATAAACCAGCATCTGCAGTTCCTTCCCATTACAGGTTTATGGGTTAACGGTCTTCTGTAAGCTGTCCCTAGGGTGTAGGATAGAACGGATAATCGCTAGTCGGCTTGGACTAGATGGGCTGAAGGGTCTGTTTCCACGCCGATCTCTGACGCAAATTAAATTAAAATATAATAAATTATTTATCATTGTTCTTCATGAATTTCTATTCTGTCAGAAGGGGAAACTTTGGCAATGACTGAGGAAGTTTATTTGAATATCATTTATTTCAGGGCAGTGCGTGCCACTCACACCGCTAACGTTATTGATATTAGTTCATTATTGCCACGTGTACTGAGGTACAGTGAAAATTGTTGTTTGCATCCTGTCCAGTCAATATAGTGTTACAGTTAGAGAGAAAGTGCAGGTAGAAAAAAGCGTAAGGGCCGCAGAGAGGTAGGTTGGGAGATCGGGTTTACAATCTTAGCTCTGAGTCCTGATGCAGAATCTCAACCCAAAACATGGGCTTCCGCAGATGCTGTTTGACCAGTTGAGTTCTTCCAGCTGATCAACACTTTACACTTGAGAAGGTTGTGGAGGAACTCCTGTGGTCCTTCTGGCGAAGGTGCCTCGGTTGGGGACACAGTTCCAAGGTGTAGACCCTGTGATGATGGGATGAATGGCCTCCTACTCTCTGGGAATGAACTTGTTCTAACATGTAGTGGAGCGTAATCTCCATGACGGAGTGGCATCTGTCTCGTGTGGGACTGAGCGAGTGTTAGCGATGGTTCAGCAAGTACAAAGTACAACACCTCACCTGGTGGAGCCGTGTCCTCACAGCGTCAGAGACCCCGGTTCGATCCTGACCTCGGGTGCTGCGTTTAAGGAGTTTGCACGTTCTCCCTGAGACTGCGTGGGTTTCCTCCGGGTGCTCCGGTTTCCTCCCACATCCCTAAGACGTACGGGTTTGCCGTTTAATCGGCCCCTCTGTAAATTGCCCCCTAGTGTGTAGGGAGTGGATGGGAAAATGGGATAGCATAGAACTAGTGTGAACGGGTGATCGATGGTCGGCGTGGACTCGAAGGGCCGAAGGGCCTGTTTGCATGCTCTAATGTACAAAGGGATAAGCCATCTACAATTGCTGTTGGTGCTGCAGACACAGACTCACACTAACCCAAGGAGACAGAAGCAAAATGCTGCAGATGATGGAAGTCTGAAATAACAACCCTCAAAGCTAGGGATACTTAGCGTGCCAGCCTGCATGTGTGGAGAAACAGAGTCACTGTTCAAATCAGTGATCTTACATCAAATGGTGAGAAATGAAACCATACCTTATAACCATATAACCATATAACAATTACAGCACGGAAACAGGCCATCTCGGCCCTACAAGTCCGTGCCGAACAAATTTTTTTCCCCTTAGTCCCACCTGCCTGCACTCGTACCATAACCCTCCATTCCCTTCTCATCCATATGCCTATCCAATTTATTTTTAAATGATAAATGATCAGCTTGCCTTCACCGCGGTCACTTTAAAAAAAAACACAAAATGCTGGAAGAACTCAGCGGGTCAGGCAGCATCTGCGGAGGGAATGGACGGGTGATGTTTCAGGTCAGGACCCTTCCTTAGACTGATTATAGTAGGAGGGAGAAAGCTGGTGGTGGGACAAAGACTGGCAAGTGATGGGTGGATACAGATGAGGGGAAGGGGAGAGGAGAAGGTGGGTGTGGGGCAAGTTGGGCCGAAGGGCCTGTTTCCACACTGTGTAATTCCCTTGACTCTATGACATGCTGGGAGAAGGAATGACACAATTTAAAATTACAAGTTTAAAAATAGAAAACAAAATCATTTAATTTTATAATATTACGAAATGGAATCCCACATATGAATTCCTGTTTGGGGTCAGGGTTGACCAAACAGAGGGCATTGAGAGAGAATTTATATAAATTTGGATCCTGACTAAGGCGTTACTTCATAAACTGTGACCAGTTGCGGTTTCCTTCTGTAACTATCTTTCACAATCAAAACAGCAGTGACCTCTTGGCAATTAAAGACACAGAGTGCTGGAGTAACTCAGCAGGTAAGGCAGCATCTGTGGAGAACGTGGATAGGTGACGTTTCACAGAGTGCTGGAGTAACTCAGCGGGTCAGGCAGCATCTGTGGAGAACATGGATAGGTGACGTTTCACAGAGTGCTGGAGTAACTCAGCGGGTGCAGCAGCATCTATGGAGCTAAGGAAATAGGCAACGTTTCGGGCCGAAACCCTTCCGGGTTTCGGCCCGAAACGTTACCTATTTCCAGAAGGGTTTCGGCCCGAAACGTTGCCTATTTCCTTAGCTCCATAGATGCTGCTGCACCATAACTCAGTGGGTCAGGCAGCATCTGTGGAGAACATGGATAGGTGACGTTTCACAGAGTGCTGGAGTAACTCAGCGGGTCAGGCAGCATCTGTGGAGAACGTGGATAGGTGACGTTTCGGGTCGAGACTCTTCATCAGGCTAAGAGTCAGGAAAGGGGAAACTAGAGATATGGGAAGGTGCTGAACAAAGCAGATGCTGCATTGATGAAGGTAGACAAAAATGCTGGAGAAACGCACCAGGTGAGGCAGCATCTATGGAGCGAAGGAAATAGGCGACGTTTCGGCCCGAAACCCTTCTGGAAATAGGCAACCTTCCGGGTTTTGGCCCGAAACGTTGCCTATTTCCTTTGCTCCATAGATGCTGCTGCACCCGCTGAGTTACTCCAGCACTTTTGTCTACCTTCGGTTTTCCAGCATCTGCAGTTCCTTCTTAAACAGCCTGCTCCATCGATGATTCAGGCAAAATGGAGACAGGTGAAGGGATGGTGTCTGATGGTTGGATATAGACCAGAGATGAATAGACAGAGGATTGAGGAGTTGTCCATCATGGAGGTGACAAGTGGATATACGAATGTCAGCGTGCGTTTTGTGAACCATCATTGTGACGTTTGTGTGTTTAGGACAATCACAGTTGCCAGTTCCTGAAGGAAATGCTGAACTTCTATCTCACGGATGTGATCCCTGCAGCCAAGACCCACAGCAGAGTCATCAACGTGTCCGTCAGCAAAATCGGAAACGCCTTGCACGAGCTGCACGCCAACGTACTGAAATGTGTAAGTATCCAATCTGCCCGGCCCTTCATAGGGTCACAGGGTCACGGGGTCACAGGGTCATGGGGTCACAGGGTCACAGAGACACAGAGACACAGAGACACACACACAGACACACACAGAGACACAGAGACACAGAGTCACAGACACAGTCACAGGGACACAGAGACACAGGATCACAGAGTCACAGAGACACAGGGTCACAGGGTCACAGAGACACAGGGTCACAAGGTCACAGGGTCACAGAGACACATGGTCACAGAGACACAGGGTCACAGGGTCACAGAGTCACAGAGACACAGGTCACAGGGTCACAGAGACACAGGGTCACAGAGACACAGAGACACAGAGACACACACAGACACACACACAGAGACACAGAGACACACACAGAGACACACACAGAGACACAGAGTCACAGACACAGAGTCACAGGGACACAGAGACACAGAGACACACACAGAGACACACACAGAGACACAGAGACACACACAGAGACACAGATACACAGGGTCACATAGTCACAGAGTCACAGACACAGAGTCACAGAGACACAGAGACACACACAGAGACACACACAGAGACACAGAGACACACACAGAGACACAGAGACACACACAGAGATACAGAGACACACACAGAGACACAGAGACAAACTAGAGAAGCAGATACACACACAACTGATGAAAGACACTTGGACAGGAACAGTTCAGTGGGATGTGGGCCAAACGTGGTGGGGTGGGACTGGTGTAAATGGGGCATCTCGGACAAGATGGGCTGAAGGGCCTGTTTGCTCACTGCATGGGTCTATGAGAACACCTCCATTGATGTTCTGATACTAGTCCAGATGCTTCACTTTGTTGCATTAATTTGCAGCAGCAGTGGTGTTGCAGCCCCCTGCAGCCCCCTGCAGCTGGCATAGAAACATAGACAATAGGTAGACAAAAGTACTGGAGAAATCTGCCCGGGTGCAGCAGCATAGAAACATAGAAACATAGAAACATAGAAATTAGGTGCAGGAGTAGGCCATTCGGCCCTTCGAGCCTGCACCGCCATTTAGTATGATCATGGCATCTATGGAGCGAAGGAAATAGGCAACGTTTCGGGCCGAAACCCGGAAGGGTTTCGGCCCGAAACGTTACCTATTTCCTATTTCCTTTGCCCTTGGTTTCGGCCCGAAAAACGTTGCCCATTTCCTTCCCTCCACAGATGCTGCTGCACCCGCTGAGTTTCTCCACCACTTTTGTCTACCTTCGATTTCCCAGCATCTGCTTAAACATAGAAAATAGGTGCAGGAGTAGAGGCCATTCGAATTTGTGGAATTCCCTGCCACACAGAGGGCAGTGGAGGCCAAGTCACTGGATGGATTTAAGAGAGAGTTAGATAGAGCTCTAGGGGCTAGTGGAGTCAAGGGATATGGGGAGAAGGCAGGAACGGGTTATTGATTGGGGACGATCAGCCATGATCACATTGAAGGGCCGAATGGCCTCCTCCTGCACCTATTGTCTATGATATTTTCTAGTAGACAGCGGCAGCTGATGAGAGCACCGCTCAAATGCTGCGACAACTCAGAACGAAACAAAAGGCAGGCATCACACGACTGCTTCACCACACCCGCTGTGTAAAACCGTTAACCAAAGGCGCTGCTGCGATCGCAACAACATGAGCGAAATAGCGAATGCAAATTCACAGAGGGACTGCACCAGAGCAGCCGACACCAAAGACAGATCTGCTGACCTAATTGCTTTTGCAGCGAATTGCTGTGATCCAAGTAATGGCAGTCGCTGCAGGCAGCTAGGTCGAACACTGGGGCATTCAGTAACGGCCACGCCAGTTCACAAGTTCACCAGTTATAGGAGTAGAATCATCCAGGCCATTCGGCCCATCCAGCCCATTCCACCATGCAATCATGGCTGATCTCTGCCTCCTAATCCCATTCTACTGCCTTCTCCCCATAACCCTCGGCGCCCGACCCAATCTACGACCCACTGCCTTAAAATTACCCACTGACTTATGGCCTCCACAGCCGTCTGTGGCAATGAGTTCCACAAACCCTCTGACTAAAGAAGTTCCTCCTTTCTAAAAGAGCACCCTTTAATTCTGAGGCTGTGCCCTCTGGTCCTAGACTCTCCCACTAGTGGAAACATCCTCTCCACATCCACTCCATCCAAGCCTTTCATTATTCTGCGAGTTTCAATTTCAAGTCCTGCACCAGCCAAGTCCCTTTGTGCCTCCGATTTCTGGATTCCCCCGTATAACCAAAATGCATGACTCTGCCCACTTTCCTAACCTGTCCACCTCCTCCTGCAGATTCCCTGCTTCCTCTACAGTGCTGAGCCCTCCACCTATCTCAGCATCATCTGCAAACTTCAAACCCCCCTCATCCAAACCATGAATACACAACACAGTTAGTAGTGGCCCCTGCACCGATACTATTCCCACACGCCAGTGAAACTAGAGTCTTTTTTCATCATTTTGTGACTCATAAAGTGATTCAGCAATAAACGTCACAATTCCCCAGGTCTGAGACTCGACTCTGAGACAGCGAAGTGACTCTTAGTGTAAGGAAGGAACTGCAGACGCTGGCTTATATGGAAGATACACAAAGCTGGAGTAACTCAGCGGGACAGGCAGCATCTCTGGAGAGAAGGAACGGGTGACGTTTCGGGTCGAGACCCTTCTTCGGACTGAAACAGAGAGGCGGGGGAGGGGGGGTTGGAAACTGGAGGCGAGAAAATACACCAGGTGGCCTCTGGAAGAGCGGAGCCCACAATGGTCCATTGTTGGCTAGGCCAGGTGTGCCAAGGATGGATTTAAGAGAGAGTTAGATGGAGCTCTAGGGGCTAGTGGAGTCAAGGGATATGGGGAGAAGGCAGGCACGGGATATTGATAAGGGACGATCAGCCATGATCACAATGAATGGCGGTGCTGGCTCGAAGGGCCGAATGGCCTCCTCCTGCACCTATTGTCTATGTTTCTGTGTAATGTATGTGTTTTCCAACGTGGACAGTGTGGACGCCATTTTGTAACGGCCCATGCGTTGCTTTGCAGCATCTGTTCTTCTCCTGCGACCGTTGCATCTGCAACCAAAGTCCACACTTCCGGAACATTCAACGGACGTTCAAGCAGGTAAGACATTGACCAGGTGTTCAATTAGGGAGTTAGATGTGGCCCTTGTGGCTAAAGGGATCAGGGGGGTGTGGAGAGAAGGCAGGTACAGGATACTGAGTTGGATGATCAGCCATGATCATATTGAATAGCGAAAGGTGCAGGCTCGAAGGGCCGAATGGCCTACTCCTGCACCTATTGTCTATGTTTCTATGTTTCAATTATCCGCTCAGCTCCGGGGGAAGGTGCAGAGAAGATTTACCAGGACTCGAGGGGCCTGAGCTACAGGGAGAGGTTGAGTAGGCTGGGACTCTATTCCTTGGAGCACAGGAGCCTGAGGGCTGATCTTATAGAGGTGTACAAGATCGTGTGGGAAATAGATTGGGTAGAGGCACAGAGTCTTTGACCCAGAGTAGGGGAATTGTGAATCAGAGGACACGGGTTTAAGGTGAGAGAGGGGGGAGGGGGGAAAGATTGAATAGGAACCTGAGGGGTAACTTTTTCACACAGAGGGTGGTGGGTGTATGGAACGAGCTGCTGGAGGAGGTAGTTGAGGCTGGGACTATCCCGACGTTTAAGAAACAGTTAGACAGGTACATGGATAGTAGACAAAATTGCTGGAGAAACTCAGCGGGTGCGGCAGCATCTATGGAGCGAAGGAAATAGGCGACGTTTCGGGCCGAAACCCTTCTGGAAATAGGTAACGTTTCGGGCCGAAACCCGGAAGGGTTTCGTCCCGAAACGTTGCCTATTTCCTTCGCTCCATAGATGCTGCTGTACCCGCTGAGTTTCTCCAGCAATTTTTATCTACCTTCGATTCTCCAGCATCTGCAGTTCCTTCTTGAACAGGTACATGGATAGGACGGGTTTGGAGGGATGTGGGCCAAAACGCAGGCAGGTGGGACTAGTGTAGCTGGGGCATGTTGGCCGGCGTGGGCAAGTTTGGCCGAAGGGCCTGTTTCCACACTGTATCACTCTATGACTAGTGTAGCTGGGGACATGTTGGCTGGCATGAGCAAGTCGGGCCGAAGGGCCTGTTTCCACAGTGTATCACTCTATGACTAGTATAGCTGGGGGCATGTTGGCTGGCATGGGCAAGTTGGGCCGAAGGGCCTGTTTCCATGCTGTATCACTCTATGACTAGTGTAGCTGGGGGCATGTTGGCTGGCATGGGCAAGTTGGGCCTAAGGGCCTGTTTCCATGTTGTATCACTCTATGACTAGTGTAGCTGGGGACATGTTGGCTAGCATGAGCAAGTTGGGCCTAAGGGCCTGTTTTCATGCTGTCTCACTCTATGACTAGTGTAGCTGGGGACATGTTGGCTGGCATGGGCAAGTTGGGCCTAAGGGCCTGTGTGACACAAGGCAAGCCACTAACGTGTTGTTGTCCTCACCAGCTACAGGTGAAAGGCGTGTACAAAGCCATGAGTGAACTCAACACCTTCATTGACTGGATATGGAACTACATCAACATGAAGAGGAACAGTTCCTGAATGAAGAAAGCCGCTAGTATTTAAATTGATATTTATATTTAGGCTGGGCAGTTACAGAGTCTTGCAGCAGCGTGTGAAGTTGCTCCTCACCTTTCACTGGCCCTTTCTTGCAGTCATACTCGTTCCAGGACACAATGTCGCTAGAACAACGTGCGGTGCGGTACGGGAACAGGCCCTTCAGCCCAACCCATCCATGCTGACCCACCTGACATTGTCCCATTTGCTTTCAGGGCCGTTCCTATCCATGTACCTGCACGCGATCAGTTTCCCTCCATTCCCTGCATATCCATGTCCCTGTCCAAAAGCTTCTTAAACCCTACTATCACATCTGCCTCCACCACGCCCACCCCTGGCAGCGCGTTCCAGGCACCCACCACCCTCTGTGTAAAACAACCTGCCGAACCCCTCTCACCCTCAAACCCCCCCTGTCCCACTGTACGAGTTCATTCCGAGAGTTCTCCCCGAGTTTTCCCAGATTTGAACTCGGAGATTCACGGTAATGGCCACTCGTCGGTACTCGGGGCTCTCGTGGACATTTTTCATCGCGTTGAAAAAATCTTCACCAGTCTTCCCGTGCTTACCTGCCGTTAGCGAGTCTTCCCGAGTACCTGCCGTTAGCCCTAAGAGACGTCCCCGAGCCCCTACGTACCCGCTACGTTCATTCTCCGTGCTAACCACGAGTTAGATTTTTTTTTAACTCGGGAGAGCTCTTGGAATAAACTCGCAACGTTGGACAGGGCTATGAAGCTGCGCCCTCTATTAGACATCTCCACTCTGGGGAAAAGGCTCGGGCTGTCTACCCTATCTACGCCTCTCGTAAAGACCATGCCCCATCACTTCTCATTTACACTCTCCCCCTCTCGACTCTCGCTGTGTTAGATATTTCAGTCGTGTGAGATTGTCCGATGTTTCCACAGTCACCTCCACATCGAGACACTTCTCCTCTTGGGCAACTCTGCAATTCCCCCCGTGACTGCTCAATCTAAATGTAAATCACATCTGAATGAATTTCATTCAATTTTTTTTTATTTTTCCACGAAATGGAAAATGCAAATTATATTTTTTTAATATTTTGTAATCTCTTCTTAGATCAGCAAAGTTATAGTTTTGTCAGATAATGAATTTTAGAAATATGAAATGGAACAAAAATAACTTTGGCAGTGTTCATCTTATTTGCTGAATATTCTCGACTGTTAGTGGACTGTATATTTTAATACACAACTGAAATATTTTAATCTGCATTTTTTTACTATTTATGAGAGTGCAATATAGAGTTTAATAAGTTTAATTTCAACGTATTTTCATATACCCACCCATTACTGTATCAGTAAATTTGTACCAACCAATTTAAAGTGTATTGCTAAAGTCACTGTCTATTTCAATACAGCTATTTATTGACTTGTAATGAATGCAGTTTGTGTTTGGATGAATGTGTACCTGTATGTACTTTATGATGTTACAATGCCTTGTCTCAATAGACATTAGGCGCAGGAGTAGGCCATTCGGCCCTTCGAGCCAGCACCACCATTCAATGTAATCATGGCTGATCATCCACAATCAGTACCCCGTTCCTGCCTTCTCCCCATATCCACTGACTCCACTATCTTTAAGAGCCCTATCTAGCTCTTTCTTGAAAGTATCCAGAGAACCTGCCTCCACCACCCTCTGAGGCAGAGAATTCCACAGACTAACAACTCTCAGTTAGAAAAAGTGTTTCCTCATCTCCATTTTAAATGGCTTACTCCTTATTCTTAAACTGTGTGGCCCCTGGTTCTGGACTCCCCCAACATCGGGAACATGTTGATCAGTCTGAAGAAGGGTTTCGGCCCGAAACGTTGCCTATTTCCTTCGCTCCATAGATGCTGCTGCACCTGCTGAGTTTCTCCAGCTTTTTTGTGTACCTTCGGGAACATGTTTCCTGCCTCTAGCGTGTTCAAACCCGTAATAATCTTATATGTTTCAATAGAAAAACTGCCTGCAGGGTCAGGAGTTAACATTTTACATCAGTATAAAATTTAGACTCTTGTGTGCAGTCGAGTCTTTAGTGTTTACCCGAGACTGTCAAAACTCTCCCATGTGACACGTTTAATACAGCACAGGAAGGAACTGCAGGTGGCGGTTTACACCAAAGATAGACACAAAATGCTGGAGTAACTCAGCGGGACAGGCAGCGTCTCTGGGGAGAAGGAATGGGTGACCCTTCTTCAGGCTGGTCCCGACCCGAACCGTCGCCCATTCCTTCCATCCGGAGACCCTGCCTGTCCCGCTGAGTTACACCAGAACTTGGTGTCAACTTCAGCACGATGATGAAAGCTTTTGTGTTTATTCGACGAATCTGTAATTTGTCAGAGTTACATACATTCTGTCTGGGAGTGAGAGGACGCAGGGGGAGGCATTACCTTCACTCACTGAGACAAAACAATGACTGAGAATTGAATGTATGTCGATGTTCACAAGCATACCTCAACATGTACATATTGCAAAGTGAGTCCTGCTCATGGCAGCTCATCTAACCTCAGTATTAAATGTTTAACTGTACAATGTAGCACTGACCTTTCAGCTATTCAGCCCTGAATTCCTCCCATGCCAGACCTCCATCAATTGCAACTTGGTGGAAGAAAATCCTGGTATTTGTTAGATGTGGGAAAGACCTGCAGATGCTGGTTTAAACCGAAGACAGACACACAAAAAGCTGGAGTAACTCAGCAGGACAGGCAGCATCTCTGGAGAAGGTTCTTGACCCGAAATGTCACCCAATTCTTTTCTCCAGAGATGCTGCCTGTCCCGCTGAGTTTCTCCAGCTTTTGCTGTCTGTATCCAATATTTGTTACATGAAGTTAACATTTGTCATTTCATACTTTGGGGGGAATTTATCAATGGCTTGAAAGTGTCAAAATCGTACATATTCCTGCTTGTTTTTGGTATTAAGTATTAACACACTCCATTTACCTCAGCCCATGTGTCGAGTGTGAGTATGAATTTTAACTGTATGTGATTGCACTGTTTCAATAAACAAATATTCAAATCCACTTTCATCCAGCTGTTGTTTTCTTAAGGAATTAGAATCAGGCGCGGCACGGTGGTGCAGCGGGTAGGGCTGCTGCCTCACAGCGCCAGAGACCCTAGTTCCATCCCGACTACGGGTGCTGTCTTTACGGAGTTTGCACGTTCTCCCCGTGATCGCGTGCGTTTCCTTCCATACCCCAAAGACGTACAGATTTGTAGGTTAATTGGCTTGGAATAAATGTAAATTGTCCCTAGTGTGTGTAGGATAGTGTTAGTGTGCGGGGATCGCTGGTCGGTGCGGACTCGATGGGCCGAAGGGCCTGTTTCCGCGCTGTATCTCTAAACTAAACTAAAACTAAACTTGCATATGAGACGTTTTGCAAGACCCTCCTTCACTGTACATAGGTACCTGTAACAACAAAGTACCATTGACCCCGAAACGTCACCTATCCATGTTCTCCACAGATGCTGCCTGACCCGCTGAGTTACTCCAACACTCTGTGAAACGTCACCTATCCATGTTCTCCACAGGTGCTGCCTGACCCGCTGAGTTACTCCAGCACTTTGTGAAACGTCACCTATCCATGTTCTCCACAGATGCTGCCTGACCCGCTGAGTTACTCCAGCACTCTGTGAAACGTCACCTATCCATGTTCTCCACAGATGCTGCCTGACCCGCTGAGTTATGGTGCAGCAGCATCTATGGAGCTAAGGAAATGGGCAACGTTTCGGGCCGAAACCCTTCTGGAAATAGGCAACGTTTCGGGCCGAAACCCAGAAGGGTTTCGGCCCGAAACGTTACCTATTTCCTTAGCTCCATAGATGCTGCTGCACCCGCTGAGTTACTCCAGCACTCTGTGAAACGTCACCTATCCATGTTCCCCACAGATGCTGCCTGACCCGCTGAGTTACTCCAGCACTCTGTCCTTTTCTATGTTAAGCAGCATCTGCAGTTCCTTGATTCCACTACTTCTGCTTCAATGGGGGAAGCTGCCTGCTTTGGTAAAGTAGTTCCTTGTTCCTGCATCTGACATCTTCATGTGTGTTGTGGACATTCCAGCTCTTGCGATATGGACCCTATTGCCACACAGGCCTTGACAGTTGGCCATGGTCTTACAACAAGCCCTCCTCACCCCCCTCCCCCCACCCCACCCCCCACACTGACTTCCTCTGCACTCTGCTCTGACCGTTACTCTAAAGCCGGTTTATCAACTAGAATCTTTCTTCAGCTTAATGCCGCATCTGCAGTTGCTACACAACGCTGTCTGTCCCGCTGAGTTACTCCAGCATTTTGTGTCTCTCTTCATTCTTAGTGTAGTTTAGTTACATTTAGAGATACAACGCAGAATCAGGCCATTCGGCCCACCGGGTCCGTGCCGGCCAGCGATCCCCGCACACTAACACTGATTCCTGGGATGTCAGGACTGTCTTATGAAGAAAGACTGGATAGACTTGGTTTATACTCTCTAGAATTTAGGAGATTGAGAGGGGATCTTATAGAAACTTACAAAATTCTTAATGGATTGGACAGGCTAGATGCAGGAAGATTGCTCCCGATGTTAGGGAAGTCCAGGACAAGGGGTCACAGCTTATGGATAAGGGGGAAATCCTTTAAAACCGAGATGAGAAGAACTTTTTTCACACAGAGAGTGGTGAATCTCTGGAACTCTCTGCCGCAGAGGGTAGTCGAGGCCACAGTTCATTGGCTATATTTAAGAGGGAGTTAGATGTGGCCCTTGTGGCTAAAGGGATCAGAGGGTATGGAGAGAAGGCAGGTACGGGATACTGAGTTGGATGATCAGCCATGATCATATTGAATGGCGGTGCAGGCTCGAAGGGCCGAATGGCCTCTACTCCTGCACCTAATTTCTATGTTTCTACACACACACACACACTGGGGACAATTTACACTCACACCAAGCCAATTAACCTACAAACCCGCACGCCTTTGTAGTGTGGGAGGAAACCGGATCACCCGGGTCAAGGAGGGAGAACGTGCAAACTCCGTACAGACAGCACCCGTAGTCAGGATCAGCCCCGGGTCTCCGGCGCTGCAAGCGCTGTAAGGTAGCAGCTCTACCCGCTGCGCCACCGCGACCATTCCTTTGTCAGGGAGCGCGCTCGCACGTTGACGGAGGTCGGGATCAGAGACCAGACCAACCCGGGTGACAAAGAGCAACTTAGCCTCAGGTTTCCAGCAGCACTACCCGCTGCATCACCGCACCCTCCAGCCAGTTTTGTACGTTACACTCAGCTCACGTTTACGTTTAATTTAGCATGGAAACAGACCATTCGGCCCATCGAGTCTTGTCGGTTTCGTAAGTTACGGTGAGCAGTTTATCGACAGTAGACAACAGGTGCAGGAGTAGAGGCCATTCGGCCCTTCGAGCCAGCACCGTCATTCAATGTGATCATGGCTGATCATCCACAATCAGTACCCCGTTCCTGCCATCTCCTCATATCCCCATACAGGATACTGAGTTGGATGATCAGCCATGATCATTTTGAATGGCGGTGCAGGCTCGAAGGGCTGAATGGCCTCTACTCCTGCACCTAATTTCTATGTTTCCATGTTTCTATCCCCTGACTCCACTATCTTTAAGAGCCCTATCTAGCTCTCTCTTGAAAGCATCCAGAGAACCGGCCTCCACCGCCCTCTGAGGCAGAGAATTCCACAGACTCACAACTCTCTGGGTGAAAAAATTTAGTTTATATTACATTAGCTTAGTTTAGTTTAAAAGCACAGCATGGAAACAGGCCCTTCGGCCCACCTAGTCCGTGCCAGCCATCAACCCCCACACATGCACTACCCCATGCATAACCTACAAACCTGTACGTCTTTGGAGTGTGGGAGGAAACTGGAGCACCCGGAGAAAACCCACACAGGTCACGGGGAGAACGTGCAAACTCCGTACAGACAGCACCCGCAGTCAGGATGGAACCCGGGTGTGTGGCGCTGTGAGGCAGCAGCTCTACCCGCTGCACCACCACCGTGCCGCACTCATATTTGGGCAATTGTTCTCTAACTTGGAGATTGTTCTCCAATCGTTTCAGAAACGTTTGTAAACATTTAGACGTGTTCATGGATAGGACTGGTTCAGGGTGGTGGGTGTATGGAACGAGCTGCCGGAGGAGGGGGTCCAGGCTCGTAAATATCACAGCATTCGGATAGGTACTTGGATCGGACAGGTTTGGAGGGATATGGACCAAGCGCTGACTGATGGGACTAGTGTAGCAGGGACATGTTGGTCGGTGTTGGCTAGATGGGCTGAAGGGCCTGTTTCCGCCCTGTATCACTCCATGACTATTCATTCCTCTAAAGTCATCACTCACACAGCTCACTTGGTGATGATCACAGGACGAGATCTTTGCACAAACCAGTGGTTCTGTTGGCACCAAACATCAACATGTACAGTTCAACACAATGCCAGAGTTTGCAGAGATCTTCAGCAAGAGTTGTAGCATCCAGCGGCGCTACAGAAATGCAGAATCTTCCGTCTGTAACACACATCTAACTTCTACAGGTGCACAGTAGAGAGCATGCTGACCGGTTGCATCGTGGCTTGGTTCAGCAACTTGAGCGCCCTGGAGAGGAAAAGACTACAAAAAGTAGTAAACACTGCCCAGTCCATCATCGGCTCTGACCTTCCTTCCATCGAGGGGATTTATCGCAGTCGCTGCCTCAAAAAGGCTGGCAGTATCATCAAAGACCCACACCATCCTGGCCACACACTCATCTCCCCGCTACCTTCAGGTAGAAGGTACAGGAGCCTGAAGACTGCAACAACCAGGTTCAGGAATAGCTACTTCCCCACAGCCATCAGGCTATTAAACCTGGCTCGGACAAAACTCTGAACACTAGTAGCCCATTATCTGTTATTTGCACTTCATCAGTTTATTTATTCATGTGTGTGTATATATTTATATTATGGTGTATGGACACACTGATCTGTTCTGTAGTCAATGCCTATTATGTTCTGTTGTGCTTAAGCAAAGCAAGAATTTCATTGTCCTATTCAGGGACACATGACAATAAACTCTCTTGACTTTGACGAACAGCTCAACTACAAACTGATGTCAAATACTTTCTATTTAAGACCGAACTGCAGATGCTGGAAAAATCGAAGGTAGACAAAAATGCTGGAGAAACTCAGCGGGTGAGGCAGCATCTATGGAGCGAAGGAATAGGTGACGTTTCGGGTCGAGGCCCTTAAGGGTGAGGCAGCATCTATGGAGCGAAGGAATAGGTAACGTTTCGGGTCGAGACCCTTACGGGTCTCGACCCGAAACGTCACCTATTCCTTCGCTCCATAGATGCTACCTCACATAGAAACATAGAAACATAGAAATTAGGTGCAGGAGTAGGCCATTCGGCCCTTCGAGCCTGCACCGCCATTCAATATGATCATGGCTGATCATCCAACTCAGTATCCCGTACCTGCCTTCTCTCCATACCCCCTGATCCCCTTAGCCACAAGGGCCACATCTAACTCCCTCTTAAATATAGCCAATGAACTGGCCTCAACTACCCTCTGTGGCAGAGAGTTCCAGAGATTCACCACTCTCTGTGTGAAAAAAGTTCTTCTCATCTCGGTTTAAAAGGATTTCCCCTTTATCCTTAAGCTGTGACCCCTTGTCCTGGACTTCCCTAACATCGGGAACAATCTTCCTGCATCTAGCCTGTCCAACCCCTTAAGAATTTTGTAAGTTTCTATAAGATCCCCTCTCAATCTTCTAAATTCTAGAGAGTATAAACCAAGTCTATCCAGTCTTTCTTCATAAGACAGTCCTGACATCCCAGGAATCAGTCTGGTGAACCGTCTCTGCACTCCCTCTATGGCAATAATGTCCTTCCTCAGATTTGGAGACCAAAACTGTACGCAATACTCCAGGTGTGGTCTCACCAAGACCCTGTACAACTGCAGTAGAACCTCTCTGCTCCTATACTCAAATCCTTTTGCAATGAAAGCTAACCGCTGAGTTTCTCCAGCATTTTTGTCTACCTTCAAATACATTTCTGATAGTTTGCACGGCCCGCTCCAACTCGAAAATAAACCTTCCATTACAATTATTTTTAGCAACCAGGAAGTCGGTGAGTATTTTCTGATTTGACTGAAAACAACTGTGACAAATATGTGCGCTGGGATTTTTTAAGACCTTGTTATTTTGCGATATTTTCCACTGTTAAGAATGCAATTGCCCCCAAACCAAAGCGGGGGGGAGCGTTGGAATTATTCATCTTCACCACACTACACTATTGAGACGGGCGTATGCGATCAACATCAAAGCCGACATCTCTGGCTCACCTCCCACCTACAGAAACACGATCAAAGTGGCTGGCAATTCTACACGCCTTGTGTCAAAAGTCGACCGATATTACTTTTTGCAACAGATTGTAGGCTTTTAGAAACATAGAAACGTAGACAATAGGTGCAGGTTGAGGCCATTCGGCCCTTCGAGCCAGCACCGCCATTCGTTGTGATCATGGCTGATCGTCCCCAATCAATAACCCGTGCCTGCCTTCTCCCCATATCCCTTGACTCCACTAGCCCCTAGAGCTCTATCTAACTCTCTCTTAAATCCATCCAGTGACTTGGCCTCCACTGCCCTCTGTGGCAGGGAATTCCACAAATTCACAACTCTCTGGGTGAAAACGTTTTTTCTCACCTCAGTCTTAAATGACCTCCCCTTTATTCTAAGACTGTGTGTGGCCCCTGGTTCTGGACTCGCCCAACATTGGGAACATTTTTCCTGCATCTAGCTTGTCCAGTCCTTTTATAATTTTATATGTTTCTATAAGATCCCTCCCCCTCATCCTTCTAAACTCCAGTGAATACAAGCCTAGTCTTTTCAATCTTTCCTCATATGACAGTCCCGCCATCCCAGGGATCAATCTGGTGAACCTACGCTGCACTGCCTCAATCACAAGGATGTCCTTCCTCAAATTAGGAGACCAAAACTGTACATAATACTCCAGGTGTGGTCTCACCAGAGCCCTATACATCTGCAGAAGAACCTCTACTGAAATCCTCTTGTTATGAAGGGCAACATTCCATTAGCTTTCTTCCTTAGTGATTATAAATCTTCAATGACAGATATCTCGGGTTCAGAGAGTGTCCTGGGACAAGCCATGTCCATGCGCCAGAGATCCAGGTTCGATCCCGACCTCGGGTGCTGCCTGTGTGGAGTTTGCATGTTCTCCTTGTGACCTGTGTGGGTTTCCTCCGGGTGCTCCGGTTTCCTCCCACATCCAAAGACGTGCGGGTTTGCAGCTTAATCGGCCCCTCTGTAAATTGCCCCCTAGTGTGCAGGGAGTGGATGAGAAAGTGGGATAGTATAGAACTGGTGTGTGCTCTGCCTCAGAGGGCGGTGGAGGCCGGTTCTCTGGATGCTTTCAAGAGAGAGCTAGATAGGGCTCTTAAAGATAGTGGAGTCAGGGGATATGGGGAGAAGGCAGGAACGGGGTACTGATTGGGGATGATCAGCCATGATCACATTGAATGGCGGTGCTGGTACGAAGGGCCGAATGGCCTCCTCCTGCACATATTGTCTATTGTCTATAATATCCATTGACTTGACCTCCATACACACACACACACGCACACACACACCGACACACACACACACAGACGCACACACACATATACACACACACACACAGACGCACACACACTCACACACACACACACATACACACATACACACACACAGACGCACACACACTCACACACACACACACACACACACACACACACACACACACACACACACACACACCACCGACACGACACACACACACACACACACACACACACACCGACACGACACACACACACACACACACACACACACACACACACACACACACACACACACACACACACACACACACACACACACACACACACACACACACACAGACGCACACACACACACACAGACGCACATGCACACACACACACACACACACACACACACACCGACACACACACACACACACACACACACACACACACACACACACACACACACACACACACACACACACACACACACACACACACACACACACACATACACACACACACACACACACTCACACACTGACAGACGTTAGGTTTGTGATGTGAGGCTGTGTGTGTAGGGTGGGCGTTTGTGGGAAAGTCCTGGCCACAGCTACACAGATCACAGAGACAATGCCACAGACAGACAGACAGACAGACAGACAGACAGACAGACAGACAGACAGACAGACAGACAGACAGACAGACAGACAGACAGACAGACAGACACCGCCTCATCCTTTCCTACACATGTTTGGCAGCTTTGTTGTTTGTCACAGTCTGGCATCTAGAACAAAGTTCGCTGGCAGTCCCCACCCCACACTGGCACGGGGGGGGGCTGACTAGTCAACGGCCAAGAGAGTCTGTAGGAAGGAACTGCAGGTGCCAGTTTACACTGAAGATAAACGCAAAATGCTGGAGTAACTCGGCGGGGACAGGCAGCATCTCCGGAGGGAAGGAATGTGTCACGTTTCGAGGTCGAGACCCTTCTTCAGACCCAGTAGCGGACTGTAGGTGTGGAGAGGATGTTTCCACTCGTGGGATAGTCTAGGACCAGAGGGCATGGGGTTTGCTGGGCTGAAGGGCCTGTCGCTAGGCTGTCTGATGGGGGAGGGAGGGAGCAGGGAGGTGAGGAAGGTGATCTTACACACGTCCATAAAGTCCCAGCCTTGGAGTAACTCAGTGGGTCAGGCAGCATCTGTGGAGAACATGGATAGGTGACGTTTCACAGAGTGCTGGAGTAACTCAGCGGGTCAGGCAGCATCTGTGGAGAACATGGATAGGTGACGTTTCACAGAGTGCTGGAGTAACTCAGCGGGTCAGGCAGCATCATTACTCCAGCACTCTGTGAAACGTCACCTATCCATGTTCTCCACAGATGCTGCCTGACCCGCTGAGTTATGGTGCAGCAGCATCTATGGAGCTAAGGAAAATGGCAACGTTTCGGGCCGAAACCCTTCTGGAAATAGGCAACGTTTTGGGCCCGAAACGTTGCCTATTTCCTTAGCTCCATAGATGCTGCTGCACCCGCTGAGTTACTCCAGCACACTGTGCCTGTTTTAGGTGAGATCTCTGCCAGGTTCCTGAGGGATGTCATGGCAGGAATGGCAGAAGGCAGGAACGGGGTACTGATTGTGGATGATCAGCCATGATCACATTGAATGGCGGTGCTGGCTCGATGGGCTAAACAGCCTCCTCGTGCACCTATTGTCTATTGTCTCTCCAGAGCAAATAAAATCATGGGAGACCCCTTCCACCCCTGCAACGGACTGTTCCAGCCGCTACGGTCAGGCAAACGCCTCCGTTGCCATGCGGTGAGAACGGAGAGGTTGAGAAGGAGTTTCTTCCCAGAGGCAATTCGGACTGTAAACGCCTATCTCACCAGGGACTAACTCTACTGAACGTTTTTCCTTCCACTATTTATTATGTAAAACAATATGTGTGTTATGATTGTGTTTATAATTTGTTTGGTTGTTTTGTTGTTTGTCTTTTGCACAAAAGTCCGCGAGCATTGCCACTTTCATTTCACTGCACATCTCGTATGTGTATGTGACAAATAAACTTGACTTGACTTGACTTGTCTATTGTCTAATGGAAGAGCAGCTGGCCGATATCTGGTAAATACTGTCCTATGTATCGAGAGCCTCTGGGGGTGCGGGACATAGATGGGGATCTGTAATTCTGTGACAGTTTTTTGTGAAACCCCCCCCCAGGCAAGTGCAAAACAGTCAACCTCACTCCGGAGTGGAAAAACCTTGACATTGGGTACAGAGGTTGCACTCAGTCATTCTGGACAGGTGTGGGTTGATGAGAGAAAGCCCACATGGACTTGTCGAAAGCAGGTTATGTCTCGTTAACCCGATAGCGATTGTTAATGACGTGTGAGAGAATCTAACAAGGGAAACAAGACGTTCGGTAAATCACCGCAACGCTCGGGTGAAGACGGAAGTCCAAGGAATACCATCGGTGGAAAACGGGCAAACTGCCAGAGAACTCACTCACCCTGTGGGAAGGAACCGCAGGTGCAGGTTTAAACCGAAGATAGACACAAAATGCTGGAGTAACTCAGCGGGTCAGGCAGCATCTTTGGAAACATAGAAACATAGAAACATAGAAAATAGGTGCAGGAGTAGAGGCCATTCGGCCCTTCGAGCCTGCACCGCCATTCAATATGATCATGGCTGATCATCCAACTCAGTATCCTGTACCTGCCTTCTCTCCATACCCCCTGATACCTTAAGCCACAAGGGCCGGCCACATCTAACTCCCTCTTAAATATAGCAAATGAACTGTGGCCTCAACTACCTTCTGTGGCAGAGAATTCCACAGATTCACCACTCTCTGTGTGAAAAAAATGTTCTCATCTCAGTCCTAAAAGACTTCCCTCTTATCCTTAAACTGTGTGACCCCTTATTCTGGACTTCCCCAACATCGGGAACAATCTTCCTGCATCTAGCCTGTCCAACCCCTTAAGAATTTTGTAAGTTTCTATACGATCCCCCCTCAATCTTCTAAATTCTAGCGGGTACAAGCCGAGTCTATCCAGTCTTTCTTCATATGACTTCACGCTTCCTCAGAAAAGCAGCCAACAGAACAAAGACTTGTCCCACCCCAGTCATTTCGGTTCTCCAATGTGTACGTGTGCATGTGCGTGTGAGTGTGAGAGTGCATGTGAATGTGAGTGCGTGAGCGTGAGCGTGCGTGTGTGCGTGTGCGTGCGTGTGTGAGTGTGTGTGTGTGCAAGTGTGCATGTGCGTGTGCGTGCAAGTATGCGTGTGCGTGTGCGTGTGCGTGTGCGAGTGCGAGTGTGAGTGTGCGTGTGAGTGTGCGTGTGCGTGCGAGTGTGCGTGTGTGTGCGTGCAAGTGTGCATGTGCGTGTGCGTGCAAGTATGCGTGTGCGTGTGCTTGTGCGTGTGCGAGTGCGAGTGTGCGTGTGCGTGCGTGTGTGAGTGTGTGTGTGCTTGTGTGCGTGTGTGTGCGTGCAAGTGTGCATGTGCGTGTGCGTGCAAGTATGCGTGTGCGTGTGCTTGTGCGTGTGCGAGTGCGAGTGTGCGTGTGCATATGTGCGTGTGTGTGTGAGTGTGTGTGTGCGTGTGTGTGCGTGCAAGTGTGCATGTGCGTGCGTGCAAGTATGCGTGTGCGTGTGCTTGTGCGTGTGCGAGTGCGAGTGTGTGTGTGCATGTGCATATGTGCGTGTGTGTGCGTGTGCATGCGTGTGCGTGTGCATGTGTTTCCACCACTGTGAAGCTGGGGGAATTACAGGCATGACAAGGCCATGAGCTGATGGCAGTGGCTGTACATGTGACCTGATGTGAGGCATTTACCGTTACACCAAGTCTCTCTGCCCTTGGCTTGCCAAAGCCACCACTTGCCTACTAAAGTATTTCTTCCAAAGGATGTGGTTTGAGATGAGAGCAGCTTCACAATGTAACGGGCAATCTGTCAGCTGCCAACTGGTCACATCGTAGAGTAGAACCTCCATCTCCCCCCCACCCTCACTCCAACATAACACCATGGTCCCAGCAAGATGCAGCACAGAACGCCACAGGAGGTCCTTCTTCCCTGTGGCTATCAAACTGTACAACTCCTCCCCTTCTGTCGTGGGGTAGACTGATATAGTCTATCGTTGGATAGTTTTGGTCTCCTAATTTGAGGAAGGACATTCTTGCTATTGAGGGAGCCCAGCGTAGGTTCACCAGGTTAATTCCTGGGATGGCGGACTGTCATACGATGAAAGAATGGGTCGACTGGGCTTGTATTCACTGGAATTTAGAAGGATGAGAGGATATCTTATAGAAACAGCTAACATTCTTAAGGGATTGGACACGCTAGAGGCAGGAAACATGTTCCCAATGTTGGGGGGGTCCAGAACCAGGGGTCACAGTTTAAGAATAAGGGGTTGGCCATTTAGGACTGAGATGAGGAAAAACGTTTTCACCCAGAGAAACATAGAAACATAGAAAATAGGTGCAGGAGTAGGCCATTCGGCCCTTCGAGCCTGCACTGCCATCCAATATGATCATGGCTGATCATCCAACTCAGTATCCTGTACCTGCCTTCTCTCCATACCCCCTGATCCCTTTAGCCACAAGGGCCACATCTAACTCCCTCTTAAATATAGCCAATGAATTGGCCTCAACTACCTTCTGAGGCAGAGAATTCCAGAGATTCACCACTCTCTGTGTGAAAAATGTTTTCCTCATCTCGGTCCTAAAAGATTTCCCCCTTATCCTTAAACTGTGACCCCTTGTTCTGGACTTCCCCAACATCGGGAACAATCTTCCTGCATCTAGCCTGTCCAACCCCTTAAGAATTTTGTAAGTTTCTATAAGATCCCCCCCCTCAATCTTCTGAATTCTAGCGAGTACAAGCCGAGTCTATCCAGTCTTTCTTCATATGAAAGTCCTGCCATCCCAGGAATCAGTCTGGTGAACCTTCTCTGTACTCCCTCTATGGCAAGAATGTCCTTCCTCAGATTAGGAGACCAAAACTCGAGTATCTTGTGTGTTTACGACAGTTGGCAGATCAATATCTCTCCTGGGATCAATAACGTTGTATGCGCTGTTCTACAGCGGGCATTAAATCCTGGATTACCACTGTCGATTGTAACACCGGGCTCATTGCAGCAGTGTTGCCAGACTGTGTTACCATCAGTGCTTAAAGGGCATCTGTGGCTTTAAATTGCTAACTAGTCTAGTTATGAGTCAGGTGGCTGTTATGGGTGGGAGGGTGGTTCAACAGTGTTTGTCATCTCATACACACGTTCACAAGTTATAGGGGTAGAATTAGGCCATTTGGCCCATCGTTCCACTCCGCCAATCTAGCATAACCGATCGTAGACAAAAGTGCTGGAGAAACTCAGCGGGTGCAGCAGCATCTATGGAGCGAAGGAAATAGGCAACGTTTCGGGCCGAAACCCTTCTGGGTTTCGGCCCGAAACGTTGCCTATTTCCAGAAGGGTTTCGTTCCGAAACATTGCCTATTTCCTTCGCTCCATAGATGCTGCTGCACCCGCTGAGTTTCTCCAGCAATTTTGTGTACCTTTGTAGGTTAATTGACTTTGGTAAAATTGTAAATTGTCTGTGTGTGTGTGTGTGTGTGTGTGTGTGTGTGTGTGTGTGTGTGTGTGTGTGTGTGTGTGTGTGTGTGTGTGTGTCTGTGTGTGTGTGTGTGTGTGTGTCTGTGTGTGTGTGTGTGTGGGTGTGGGTGTGTGTGTGCATGTGTGGTAATGCTGGTGGCTGGGGTCGGCACGGATTCAATGGGCCGAAGGGCCTGTTTCTGCGTTGTAACTCTAAAGTTTAAAGTTAAGTAAAGATGCTGCCTGGCCCGCCGAGTTCCTCCAGCTTGTTGCGTTGGCCTAAAGGCGGGCTCTGGGTGAATTGTGAAATATGCGTGAGGCTGTGCGATGTTGGGTGATGGCCCCCCGGTTTACGGAATAGCCACGGGATTGGAGGCGCTGGAACGTGCGCGAGGTTCATCCCGTCGTGTGTCATCGCACGCCGGTCGACAAAGACAAAAGATGCAGCAGGTTTGAATAAATATAATTTTTTAATTGCTGAAGATGGTGTCTTTGATTACAATGTGGTACAGTCGCTGAATCTCCCAAACCGAAACGCAGAGCGCGATCGCACCGTGTGGATATTCACGGCAGGCATTTCACACAGACAGGACGAGCGGACATTGTGGACAACATCACACGGAGTTGGCAGAGAATCTCCGCTCACGGGCACGGCACAGAACTTGCCCCAAATGTTGACCATGACTACCCAGGTGGGGCCAGAGTGAACACCAACTGGACATGACCCACTAGACACTCACCCACTGGACACTGGACACGCACCCACTGGACATGCATCCACTGCCCACTGGACATGCACTCGCTGGACACTGGACATTGGACACACACCCACTGCCCACTGGATATGCATCCACTGGACACTGGATATGCATCCACTGGACACTGGATATGCATCCACTGGACACTGGATATGCATCCACTCGACACTGGACACGCCAGGGCATTTCACACGGGCACCGCCCCGGGAAGTGGGGAGGTCCACTGGCCAGACTGAGCTCCGCCAAGAACTGGAGTTAGGGCCGGAGAGAGTAGGGATGATCCCAGACACACAGCCACTGCGAGCCGAATGGCCTACTCCTGCACCTGTTTTCTATGTTTCTATGTCTGTCTATCAGTGGTGGAGTCTTTACAATTAGAGACCAGCAAAACATCTGTAGTGGAAGAGCAGAGACCTTGGGGAGAGGGGGGGGGGGGGGGGGGGTGTGTGTTGCCCAGTCCACGCCCCTCCTCCCCCCCCCCACACCCGCCCCCATCATGTACAAGTCTTTCCGCTGACTGCATAGCGCGCAAAACATAAAAAGCTTTTCACTGTACCTCGGTACACGTGACAATATTAAACTGAAACAGGGTGACTGGTTCCAAACAGGGGTGTGGATGAACACGCGTGACTTGTACGTGTCCCTGAGGAAGAGCGGAGATGGCAACAGACAATAGACAACAGGCGCAGGGGTAGGCCATTCAGCCCTTCAACCCAGCACCGCCAATTCAATGCGACTCCCACAAAACTTGGGCCCGACCTTTGCCTGCGCCTCCAGAAGCTTGGAGCCAAGATGTCCAATGCAAGGCCATCTATCTTTAAGAACAGAACGCAAAGTGCTGGAGTAACTCAGCGGGTCAGGCAGCATCTGTGGAGAACATGGATAGGTGACGTTTCACAGAGTGCTGGAGTAACTCAGCGGGTCAGGCAGCATCTATGGAGCTAAGGAAATAGGTAACGTTTCGGGCCGAAACCCTTCCGGGTTTCGGCCCGAAACGTTGCCTATTTCCAGAAGGGTTTCGGCCCGAAACGTTGCCTATTTCCTTAGCTCAATAGATGCTGCTGCACCATAACTCAGCGGGTCAGGCAACATCTGTGGAGATCATGGATAGGTGACGTTTCACAGAGTGCTGGAGTAACTCAGCGGGTCAGGCAGCATCTGTGGGGAACATGGATAGGTGACGTTTCACAAAGTGCTGCAGTAACTCAGCGGGTCAGGCAGCATCTGTGGAGAACATGGATAGGTGACGTTTCACAGAGTGCCGGAGTAACTCAGCGGGTCAGACGTCACCTACCCATCTTCTCCACAGATGCTGCCTGACCCACTGAGTTACTCCAGCACTCTGTGCCTTTCCTTGGTAAACCAGCATCTGCAGTTCCTTGTTTGTCTGCATTTCCATCTATGCAAGGCCTGCTCTGGG
>JAWMAR010000070.1:8244459-8249459 GCA_036785375.1 Leucoraja ocellata | reverse complement strand
ATCTAACTCTCTCAAAAAAAACTTGAGCCCGCACCGACCAGCACGCACACACGCACGCGCACGCACGCACACGCGCACACACACACACATACTAACCCTACACACACACACACACACGCACACACACACACATACTAACCCTACACACACACACACACACGCACACACACGCACGCACACGCGCGCACACACACACACACATACTAACCCTACACACACACACACACACGCACACACACACACATACTAACCCTACACACACACACACGCACGCACGCACACACACATACTAACCTTACACAAACACACACACACACACACTAGGGACAACTTTAAATTTACACAAAGCCAATTAACCTTTAGTCAGGACGTTATATTTCGTTTAGTTTAGAGATATAGCACGGAAACAGGCCCTTCGGCCCATCGAGTCTGCACCAGCCGGTGATCCCCGCACATTCGCACACTCCGACACTGAGGACAATTTTCATTTACACCAAGCCAATTAACCTGTAAACCTGCACGTCTTTGGAGTGTGGGAGGAAACTGAAGATCTTCGAGAAAACCCACGCAGGTGACGGGGAGAACGTGCAAACTCCGTACAGACAGCACCCGTAGTTGGGATCGAACCCAGGTCTCTGGCGCTGTGAGGCAGCAGCTCTACCCGCTGCGTCTCCACAGTGACGGCCCAATAGCGTTGAGCAGGAGCCAACATTTCCCTGAACATTGCCAGGATTAGAGAGGGGGGATTAGCTCCAGGGAGAGGAGGGAGGTTGGACACACTTGGATTGTTGTCCCTGGAACATCGGGGACACAGGGAGACCAGGCTGCGCGGGAAACTTTGCCTATCTCCTTCGCTCCATAGATGCTGCTGCACCCGCTGAGATTCTCCAGCATTTCCGGTGTCAGGGGTTATGGGGAGAAGGCAGGAGAAGGGGGTTAGGAGGGAGAGATATCTCAGCCATGATGGAATGGCACAGTCGACTGGATGGGCCGAATGGCCTAATTCTAACACCGGTGAACTTATGAAGGTTGCTTCCAGCAAGATCTTCCGACATTTGGAAATCGATGCAGTCCACTTACCTTCACTTCCTCCCACAAATCCTTCTCTTCCTTCAGGACTCTGCTGGTGTGTAGAGGCGTCTGTGGAACTTGCATCGACTGCTGGACAACACAAACACCAAGGAATTAATCCAGGAAAATCAACACAAAACAAACTGTGTCGTGTACAAAATCACCAGAGGAATAGATCGGGTAGGTGGCTTCATAGCAAAAGGATTTGCGTATAGGAGCAGGGAGGTGCTACTGCAGTTGTACAGGGTCTTGGTGAGACCACACCTGGAGTATTGCGTACAGTTTTGGTCTCCTAATCTGAGGAAAGACATTCTTGCCATAGAGGGAGTACAGAGAAGGTTCACCAGACTGATTCCTGGGATGGCAGGACTTTCATATGAAGAAAGACTGGATAGACTCGGCTTGTACTCGCTAGAGTTTAGGAGATTGAGGGGGGATCTTATAGAAACTTACAAAATTCTTAAGGGGTTGGACAGGCTAGATGCAGGAAGATTATTCCCGATGTTGGGGAAGTCCAGAACAAGGGGTCAAGGGGGAAATCTTTTAGGACCGAGATGAGAAAAACATTTTTTTTCCCCACACAGAGAGAGGTGAATCTGTGGAATTCTCTGCCACAGAAGGTAGTTGAGGCCACACAGTTCATTGGCTATATTTAAGAGGGAGTTAGATGTGGCTAAAGGGATCAGGGGGTATGGAGAGAAGGCAGGTACAGGATACTGAGTTGGATGATCAGCCATGATCCTATTGAATGGTGGTGCAGGCTGGAAGGGCCGAATGGCCTACTCCTGCACCTATTGTCTAGTTTCTATGGAAGCTAGGGCATAGGAAATAGGTAACGTTTCGGGCCGAACCCCTTCGGGATTCGGCCCGAAACGTTGCCTATTTCCTTCGCTCCATAGCTACTGCTGCACTACTGAGTTGGCTGATCAGCCATGATCATATTGAATGGCGGTGCAGGCTGGAAGGGCCAAATAGCCTCTACTCCTGCACCTATTGTCTATGTTTCTATGGAAGTGATATTTCGATGGGGGAAGTGTTGTGTCGGGGGGGTACGTACGTTAATCCACGGGTGGTTCATGAATTCCATGATTGTCATTCTCTGAGTTGGCTCCGTCTTCAGGAGGTGGCGAATCAACTGCTTGGCTGAACAATGCAAGAGAGACACAAACATGAGACTTGCGCCCGAGTTTACTGCCCCTTGCAACCCAGGGCAGGGTCAGGAGACTCCGACACACCTGAACATAGAGTGATACAGCACGGAAACAGGCCCTTCGGCCCAACTTGCCCATACCGGCCAACAATGTCCCAGCTACACTAGTCCCACCTGCCTGCGCTTGGTCCCTATCCCTCCAAACCTGTCCTATCCATGCAACATAGAAACATAAGAAAAATCAGTGCAGGAGTCGGCCATTCAACCCATTCAATATGATCATGGCTGATCATCTAAAATCAGTACCCCGTTCCTGCTTTCTCCCCATATCCCTTGATTCCTTTAGCCTTAAGAGCTAAATCTAACTCTCTTTTGAAACCTGTCTAACTGTTTCTTAAACGTTGGATAGTCCCGGCCTCAACTACCTCCTCTGGCAGCTCGTTCCATACACCCACCACCATCTGTGTGAAAAAAGTTACCCCTCAGATTCCTATTAAATCTTTTCCCCTTCACCTTAAACCTATGTCCTCTGGTCCTCGATTCCCCTACTCTGGGCAAGAGACTCTGTGTGTCTACCCCATCTATTCCTCTCATGATTTTGTACACCTCTATAAGATCTCCCCCTCATCATAAGGAATAGAATTAGGCCATTCAGTCCATCAAGTCTACTCTGCCATTCAATCACGGCTGATCAACCTCTCCCTCCAGACCCCAACAGACAATAGGTGCAGGAGTAGGCCATTCGGCCCTTCGAGCCAGCACCGCCATTCAATGTGATCACGGCTGATCATCCACGGTCAGTACCCCGTTCCTGCCTTCTCCCCATATCCCCTGACTCCGCTATCTTTAAGAGCCCTATCTAGCTCTCTCTTGAAAGTATCCAGAGAACCGGCCTCCACCGCCCTCTGAGGCAGAGAATTCCACAGAGTCACAACTCTCTGTGTGAAAAAGTGTTTCCTCGTCTCCGTTCTAAATGGCCGACCCCTCATTCTCCTGCCTTCTCCCCGTAACCCCTGACACCCGTACTAATCGCTAATACCCCCCCCCCCCACCGCTGAGCCGGGTGTGATGGTCCCCAGACCCCGCGTGATGTTGTGTAAGTCCGGTAGTGAGCGAGGCTGTGGGCTCCATGTTTACCTTCCTCCGATACTTCCATCCATTCCGGGTTTGGGGAATTCATACTGTCCCATTCGGATTCGCCGCTTCATTCCCGGGGAAATGGCCAGGCCGTGGTTGGAGTAGAACGGGGGATATCCACACAACCTGAACGGGTCAAAGATGGAGAGGGGACGTCACACACATGCACGCACGCACACGCACGCACGCACGCACGCACACACGCACACACGCACACACACAGCGCGCACGCACGCACACACATGCACACACGCGCACCGACGCACGCACGCACACACATGCACGCACGCACACACATGCACGCACACACACATGCACGCACACACGCACGCACACATGCGCACACACACGCACGCACACGCGCACGCACGCACACACGCACACGCACGCACACAGGCACGCACACGCACACACACGCACACATACACGCGCGCACACACACGCGCACCCGCACACACACGCGCACCCGCACACACGCACCACGCACACACACGCACACGCACACGCACACGCACACACACACGCGCGCACACACACGCGCACCCGCACACACACGCACGCACGCACACGCACGCACACGCGCGCACACACACGCGCACCCGCACACACACGCACACACGCGCACACGCACGCACGCATACACACACACGCACACGCACACACACGCACACGCGCACACGCGCGCACACGCGCACACACGCGCACACACGCGCACACACGCACACACACGCACACACACACACGCACGCACGCACACACGCGCACGCACGCACACACGCGCACACACACGCACGCACGCATACACACACACGCACACGCACGCACACGCACACACACGCGCACACGCACGCACACACACACACAGCGCACACACATGCACGCACACAGACAGAAACATAGACAATAGGTGCAGGAGTAGGCCATTCGGCCCTTCGAGCCTGCACCATTCGCCATTCAATATGATCATGGCTGATCATCCAACTCAGTATCCTGTACCTGCCTTCTCTCCATACCCCCCTGATCCCTTTAGCCACAAGGGCCACATCTAACTCCCTCTTAAATATAGCCAATGAACTGTGTGGCCTCAACTACCTTCTGTGGCAGAGAATTCCACAGATTCACCACTCTCTGTGTGAAAAATGTTTTTGCCATCTCGGTCCTAAAAGATTTCCCCCTTATCCTTAAACTGTGTGACCCCTTGTTCTGGACTTCCCCAACATCGAGAACAATCTTCCTGCATCAAGCCTGTCCAACCCCTTAAGAATTGTGTAAGTTTCTATAAGATCCCCCCTCTCACACAGTGTAGGAAGAAACTGCAGGTGCTGGTTAAACCGACGACAAGCACAAAGTGCTGGAGTAACTCAGCGGGACAGGCAGCATCACTGGAGAGAAGGAATGGGTGACGTTTCTTCAGCGCAACGCTCAACAAATCCGCAGTCCACAGGCTAAATGCAGCCGAACCAAACACATGCAGGTCTGCAGGACAATCGGCTGTTGCAGGTTGGCACTGATGGGTCTGACAGTCAATAGGGGCTTTATTGGGGAGTCGAGTACAGGAGCAAAGAGGTCCTTCTGCAGTTGTACAGAGCCCTAGTGAGACCACACCTGGAGTATTGTGCACAGTTTTGGTCCCCTAATTTGA
>JAWMAR010000070.1:8220512-8240512 GCA_036785375.1 Leucoraja ocellata | reverse complement strand
CACACGCACGCACACGCATGCACACACACACTAGGGACAACTTTAAATTTACACCAAGCCAATTAACTACAAACCTGCACGTCTTTGGAGTGTGGGAGGAAACCGAAGATCTTCGAGAAAACCCACGCAGGTCACGGGGAGAGCGTGCAAACTCCGTACAGACAGCGCCCGTAGTTGGGTCTCTGGCGCTGTGAGGCAGCAGCTCTACCCGCTGCGTCTCCACAGTGACGGCCCAATAGCATCGAGCAGGAGCCAACACTTCCCTGAACATTGCCAGGATTAGAGAGGGGGGGGATTAGCTCCAGGGAGAGGAGGGAGGTTGAACACACTTGGATTGTTGTCCCTGGAAGATCGGAGACACAGGGAGACCAGGCTGCGCGGGAAACGTTGCCTATTTCCTTCGCTCCATAGATGCTGCTGCACCCGCTGAGTTTCTCCAGCACTTCCGGTGTCAGGGGTTATGGGGAGAAGGCAGGAGAAGGGGGTTAGGAGGGAGAGATATCTCAGCCATGATGGAATGGCAGAGTCGACTGGATGGGCCGAATGGCCTAATTCTAACACCGGTGAACTTGTGAAGATTGCTTCCAGCAAGATCTTCCGACATTTGGAAATCGATGCAGTCCACTTACCTTCACTTCTTCCCACAAATCCTTCTCTTCCTTCAGAACTCTGCTGGTGTGTAGAGGCGTCTGTGGAACTTGCATCGACTGCTGGACAACACAAACACCAAAGAATTAATCCAGGAAAATCAACACAAAACAAACTGTGTTAAAGAGGGAACTGCAGATGCTGGAGAATCGAAGGTTACACAAAAAAGCTGGAGAAACTCAGCGGGTGCAGCAGCATCTATGGAGCGAAGGAAATAGGCAACGTTTCGAAACGTTGCCTATTTCCTTCGCTCCATAGATGCTGCTGCACCCGCTGAGTTTCTCCAGCTTTTTTGTGTAACCTCCAAAACAAACTGTGTCGTGTACAAAATCACCAGAGGAATAGATCAGGTAGGTGGCTTCATAGCGAAAGGATTTGAGTCCAGGAGCAGGGAGGTTCTACTGCAGTTGTACAGGGTCCAGGTGAGACCACACCTGGAGTATTGCGTACAGTTTTGCTCTCCTAATCTGAGGAAAGACATTCTTGCCATAGAGGGAGTACAGAGAAGGTTCACCAGACTGATTCCTGGGATGTCAGGACTTTCATATGAAGAAAGACTGGATAGACTTGGTTTGTACTCGCTAGAATTTAGAAGATTGAGGAGGGATCTTATAGAAACTTACAAAATTCTTAAGGGGTTGGACAGGCTGGATGCAGGAAGATTGTTCCCGATGTTGGGGAAGTCCAGAACAAGGGGTCAAGGGGGAAATCTTTTAGGACCGAGATGAGAAAAACATTTTTTTTTCCCCACACAGAGAGTGGTGAATCTGTGGAATTCTCTGCCACAGAAGGTAGTTGAGGCCACACAGTTCATTGGCTATATTTAAGAGGGAGTTAGATGTGGCTAAAGGGATCGGGGGTATGGAGAGAAGGCAGGTACGGGATACTGAGTTGGATGATCAGCCATGATCATATTGAATGGCGGTGCAGGCTGGAAGGGCCGAATGGCCTACTCCTGCACCTATTGTCTATGTTTCTATGGATGTGATATTTCGATGGGGGAAGTGTTGTGTCGGGGGGGTACGTACGTTAATCCACGGGTGATTCATGAATTCCATGATTGTCATTCGCTGAGTTGGCTCCGTCTTCAGGAGGTGGCGAATCAACTGCTTGGCTGAAAAATGCAAGAGAGACACAAACATGAGACTTGCGCCCGAGTTTACTGCCCCTTGCAACCCAGGGCAGGGTCCTGAGACTCCGACACACCTGAACATAGAGCGATACAGCACGGAAACAGGCCCTTCGGCCCAACTTGCCCACACCGGCCAACATATCCGGTAGGCGGCGCGGCTCTGGCCAGCAGCGGCCTCTGCAGCCTGTCCGCGTTTTTATTATTTTTTGTCTGTGTTTTTATGTAGTTTTTGTTATTTTATGTTGGGGTGTGTGTGTGTGGGGGGCGGGGGTGGGGTGAGAGGGGGGGGAAACTTTTTGAATCTCTCCCTGCACTGGAGACCCGACCTTTTCTCGTCGGGTCTCAGGTGTCGTTGAGGCCGCAACGAGGAGCGGTCTCCAACAGGAAGAAGCCGGGGACTCTGGTGCCGACTCACCGTTGCCGTCGCGGAGCTGGCCGAGACCGGAGCGGGTGGAGCGGTGGAGGAGCGCTGCTGCTGCTGCTGCTGCTGCTGCTGCTGCTGTCGTTGCTGCTACCGGAGAGTCGGAGGCTCCAACGACGGGTCTGTGGACGGCGGCACCGGGAGCCCGCGGCTCCCTGGAGGGAGACCGCTTCTCAGGGCTCCTGCAACGGCGACTTCTCCCGCCCGAGTTGCGGGGTCGAAGAGCTCCTGGAGCGGGGCCTGACACCACTGCCCCGCGCGGCTGGAATGGCCGCGGACTCTGCGAGCGCACGCCGGGGGCTCCAACACCAAGACCCGGTGTGCGACCTCGCACCACCCGGCGTGGCTTTAATGGCCGCGGGACAATCGCCATCGCCAGCCGGGGGCTATGACTTTGACTCTGACATCGGGGGGGGAGAGTGCAGTGGAGAGATAAGTTTATTTGGCCTTCCATCACAGCTATGTGATGGATGTTTATGTTAAATGTAATTATTGTTGTGTCTGGGGTCTATTTGTATGTAATGTATGGCTGCAGAAACGGCATTTCGTTTGGACCTCCAGGGGTCCAAATGACAATTAAATTGACTCTGACTCTGACTCTGACAATGTCCCAGCTACACTAGTCCCACCTGCCTGCGCTTGGTCCCTATCCCTCCAAACCTGTCCTATCCATGCAACATAGAAACATAAGAAAAATCAGTGCAGGAGTCGGCCATTCAACCCATTCAATATGATCATGGCTGATCATCTAAAATCAGTACCCCGTTCCTGCTTTCTCCCCATATCCCTTGATTCCTTTAGCCTTAAGAGCTAAATCTAACTCTCTCTTGAAACCTGTCCAACTGTTTCTTAAACGTTGGGATAGTCCCAGCCTCAACTACCTCCTCTGGCAGCTCGTTCCAGACACCCACCACCCTCTGTGTGGAAAAAGTTACCCCTCAGGTTCCTATTAAATCTTTTCCCCTTCACCTTGAACCCGTGTCCTCTGGTCCTCGATTCCCCTACTCTGGGCAAGAGACTCTGTGTGTCTACCCCATCTATTCCTCTCATGATTTTGTACACCTCTATAAGATCACCCCTCATCATAAAGAATAGGAGTAGAATTAGGCCATTCAGCTCATCAAGTCTACTCTGCCATTCAATCATGGCTGATCAACCTCTCCCTCCAGACCCCAACATACAATAGGTGCAGGAGTAGGCCATTCGGCCCTTCGAGCCAGCACCGCCATTCAATGTGATCACGGCTGACCATCCACAATCAGTACCCCGTTCCTGCCTTCTCCCCATATCCCCTGACTCCGCTATCTTTAAGAGCCCTATCTAGCTCTCTCTTGAAAATATCCAGAGAACCGGCCTCCACCGCCCTCTGAGGCAGAGAATTCCACAGACTCACCACTCTCTGGGTGGAAAAGTGTTTCCTCGTCTCCGTTCTAAATGGCTTACCCCTCATTCTCCTGCCTTCTCCCCGTAACCCCTGACACCCGTACTAATCGCTAATATTCCCCCCCCCCCACCGCTGAGCCGGGTGTGATGGTCCCCAGACCCCGCGTGATGTTGTGTAAGTCCGGTAGTGAGCGAGGCTGTGGGCTCCATGTTTACCTTCCTCCGATACCTCCATCCATTCCGGGTTTGGGAATTCATACTGTCCCATTCGGATTCGCCGCTTCATTCCCGGGGAAATGGCCAGGCCGTGGTTGGAGTAGAATGGGGGATATCCACACAACCTGAACGGGTCAAAGATGGAGAGGGGACGTCACACACATGCACGCACGCGCACGCGCACACACGCGCACACACGCGCACACACGCACACACACACGCGCGCACACACACGCACACACACACGCGCGCACACACACGCGCACCCGCACACACACGCGCACCCGCACACACATGCACGCACACATGCACGCACACACACACACGCACACACACATGCGCACCCGCACACACACGCACGCACGCACACGCGCGCACACGCGCACACACGCGCACACACACACGCGCACCCGCACACACACGCACACACGCGCACACGCACGCACGCATACACACACACGCACACGCACACACACGCACACGCACACACACGCGCACACGCGCACACACACGCGCACACACACGCACACACACGCACACACACACACGCACGCACGCACACACGCGCACGCACGCACACACGCGCACACACACGCACGCACGCATACACACACACGCACACGCACGCACACGCACACACACGCGCACACGCACGCACACACACACACAGCGCACACACATGCACGCACACAGACAGAAACATAGACAATAGGTGCAGGAGTAGGCCATTCGGCCCTTCGAGCCTGCACCATTCGCCATTCAATATGATCATGGCTGATCATCCAACTCAGTATCCTGTACCTGCCTTCTCTCCATACCCCCCTGATCCCTTTAGCCACAAGGGCCACATCTAACTCCCTCTTAAATATAGCCAATGAACTGTGTGGCCTCAACTACCTTCTGTGGCAGAGAGTTCCACAGATTCACCACTCTCTGTGTCAAAAATGTTTTTGTCATCTCGGTCCTAAAGGATTTCCCCCTTATCCTTAAACTGTGACCCCTTGTCCTGGACTTCCCCAACATCGGGAACAATCTTCCTGCATCTAGCCTGTCCAACCCCTTAAGAATTGTGTAAGTTTCTATAAGATCCCCCCTCACACAGTGTAGGAAGAAACTGCAGGTGCTGGTTTAAACCGACGACAAGCACAGAGTGCTGGAGTAATTCAGCGGGACAGGCAGCATCACTGGAGAGAAGGAATGGGTGACGTTTCGGGTCAAGACCCTTCTTCAGTGCAACGCTCAACAAACCCGCAGTCCACAGGCTAAATGCAGCCGAACCAAACACATGCAGGTCTGCAGGACAATCGGCTGTTGCAGGTTGGCACTGATGGGTCTGACAGTCAATAGGGACTTTATTGGGGAGTCGAGTACAGGAGCAAAGAGGTCCTTCTGCAGTTGTACAGAGCCCTAGTGAGACCACACCTGGAGTATTGTGCACAGTTTTGGTCCCCTAATTTGAGGAAGGACAATCTTGCTATTGAGGGAGCCCAGCGTAGGTTCACCAGGTATATTCCTGGGATGGCGGGACTGTCATATACTGAGAGAATGGAGCAGCTGGGCATGTACACTCTGGAGTTTAGAAGGATGAGAGGGAATCTCATTGAAACATATAAGATTGTTACGGGTTTGGACACGCTAGAGGCAGGAAACATGTTCCCGATGTTGGGGGAGTCTAGAACCAGGGGCCACACAGTTTAAGAATAAGGTGTAAGCCATTTAGAACGGAGACGAGGAAACACTTTTTCTCACAGAGAGTGGTGAGTCTGTGGAATTCTCTGCCTCAGAGGGCGGTGGAGGCCGGTTCTCTGGATACTTTCAGGATATATCCCCTGACTCCGCTATCTTTAAGATTCCTATCTCTATTCAAGAGAGAGCTGGATAGGACTCTTGAAGATAGCGGAGTCAGGGGATATGGGGAGAAGGCAGGAACGGGGTACTGATTGGGGATGATCAGCCATGATCACATTGAATGGCGGTGCTGGCTCGAAGGGCCGAATGGCCTACTCCTGCACCTAATTTCTATGTTTCTATGTTAGTGTCGTGCTGGTGTACAGGGCAATCGATGGTCAGCATGGACTCGGTGGGCCGAAGGGCCTGTTTCCCGCACTGCATCTCCAAAACTCAACTGAACCCAGAGAGGGGACGGCAGGGGGTAGTTACTGCCTCATAGCTCCAGAGACCCGGGTTCCATCCTGACTACGGGGGGAGGTGGAGGTGGAGGTGGGGGGTACAAAAGGGGACCTGCAGCAGATACTTTGTGACATTGTCAATGCCCTTTATGTGGTGACTATTTGTATACCTTGGGTCGTCAAGCTGAGCATTTCACCTTCTTCATATTGAATGGCGGTGCAGGCTCAAAGGGCCGAATGGCCTACTCCTGCACCTAATTTCTATGTTTCTATTTTGACACAAAATGCTGGAGTAACTCAGCAGGAGATGGAATGGGTGACATTTCTCAGGTCGAGACCCTTCTTCAGACTGATGAAGGGTCACGACCCAAAACGTCACCCATTCCTTCTCTCAGGAGATGCTGCCCGTCCCACTGAGTTACTCCAGCATTTTGTGTCTACCTTCAGCAGAGTAGACTTGATGGGGCCGAATGGCCTAATTCTGCTGCTATCACTAATGAGGGAGTGAGGTGTCGTTCATGCGAGTGGTGGACAGGCGACGTGGAACTTACAGGATGTACATAATCACCCCCAGCGACCACATGTCACACGACTTGTCATATTTCTCCGGCCCCAGGACCTCTGGAGCTGTGAAGAGAAAGAGAGAGAACATTTAATAGTCACAGGGTCATAGAGAGATACAGCATGGAAACAGGCCCTTCGGCCCAACTTGCCCACCCCGACCAACATGCCCCAGCTACACTCGCCCCACCTGCCTTTGTTTTGCCGGTACTCCTTCCAACCTGTCCTGTCTAGAATTTAGAATGGGGACGAGGAAACACTTTATCACAGAGAGTTGTGAGTCTGTGGAATTCTCTGCCTCAAGAGGGCGGTTCTCTACTCTCAAGAGAGAGCCAGGGGCCAGAGCCAGGGGCGGGAGCAAGGGGCCGGAGCGAGGGGCCGGAGCCAGGGGCCGGAGGCCGGAGCCAGGGGCCAGAGCCAGGGGCCGGAGGCCTGAGCCAGGGGCTGGAGCCAGGGGCCGGAGGCCGGAGCCAGGGGCCAGAGCCAGGGGCCGGAGGCCTGAGCCAGGGGCCGGAGCCAGGGGCCAGAGCCAGGGGCCGGAGCCAGGGGCCGGAGCCAGGGGCCGGAGCCAGGGGCCGGAGGCCGGAGCCAGGGGCCAGAGCCAGGGGCCGGAGGCCTGAGCCAGGGGCTGGAGCCAGGGGCCGGAGGCCGGAGCCAGGGGCCAGAGCCAGGGGCCGGAGGCCTGAGCCAGGGGCCGGAGCCAGGGGCCAGAGCCAGGGGCCGGAGCCAGGGGCCGGAGCCAGGGGCCGGAGCCAGGGGCCGGAGGCCAGAGCTAGGGGCCAGAGCCAGGGGCCGGAGCCAGGGGCCGGAGGCCAGAGCTAGGGGCCAGAGCCAGGGGCCGGAGCCAGGGGCCGGAGCCAGTTGCAGTTTCAGCATCTTCGAGTCTTATCAATATCAGCAGAGTGCAGTCTTCAAACAGATGGGTTATCTTGCCGACTCAACAACACCCCCTCCGAGCTAAACTAAACTAATCTTGATCTGCATCCAAATTTGTGAAGAGAGCAGAGGTTTCTTTTAAGTTGAACCTTGTGGGAGACCACTGCTTACTGATAAACACTCTGAGAAAACTCCCTCTTAGTTTTTAACCCTGGTAAAAAATTGCAAAGTCTGTTTCCCCTCAAGATACTCATGTCTGACCCCTCTCCTCACCCCCCACACCCCCCCCAACACAGTTTAGTTTATTGTTACGTGTACAGTGTTGAACTACTATCTACCACGGATGACCCAAGTATTGTCTTTGTGCTGACTGGTTAGCAAACAACGAAAGCTTCTCACCGTATCTCGATACACGTGACGATAAACAAAACTGAACTGTTGTTGCGCGCTAACCAGTCAGCGGAAAGACAACACATGATTACAATCGAGCCGTCCACAGTGTACAGATACATGATGAGGGAATAACGTTTAGTGCAAGGTAAAGTCAGCAAAGTCCGATCAAGGATAGTCCGAGGGTCACCAATGATCATAGTTCAGGACCGCTCTCTAGTTGTGGTGAGAGGACGGTTCAGTTGCCTGATAACAGCCGGGAAGAAACTGTCCCTGAATCTGGAGGTGTGTGTGCGTGCGTTTTCACACTTCTGTACCTCTTGCCCGATGGGAGAGGGGAGAAGAGGGAGTGGCCGGGGGGTGATACTGGTCCTTGATGATGCTGCTGGCCTTGCCGAGGCAGCGTGAGGTGTAGATGGAGTGGATGGAGGGGAGGTTGGTTTGTGTGTGTGTGTGTGTGACGGTCTGGGCAGCGTCCACAATTCTCTGCGATGAAACATGCACGATACACCCCAGTCGCTGAACAAAGACTTTTACCAAACCACAGCTAACTGAAACTCCTCTCATCTCTTGCCTCCCTCTCAACCGATTCTCTCATCAGCTTCCTTACTTTTTTGGATGGTTTATTTATCATTGGTGACACGTTACACGATCATTTCAGCCTGGCTCGTTGGGCCGTGTGCGGAGTATCTCCGAGCGATTACCGATCGCACCGTTACTGCAAGGATGAGAGACTTTGGAACGCGGGACAGAAGAGAATGTTGCCTGGATCATGTATAAACAAGGAACTGCAGACGCTGGTTTATAACAAAGAAACACAAGAAAGAGTGCTGGAGTAACTCAGCGGGCCAGGCAGCATCTGTGGAGAACATGGATAGGTGACGTTTCAGGTTGGAACCCTTCTTCAGACTGTGACACGAACAAAAACTCTGTGAAACGTCACCTATCCATGTTCTCCACAGATGCTGCCAGACCCACTGAGTTATGGTGCAGCAGCATCTATGGAGCGAAGGAAATAGGCAATGTTTCGGGCCGAAACCCTTCTGGAAATAGGCAACGTTTCGGGCCGAAATCCTTCTGGAAATAGGCAACGTTTCGGGCCGAAATCCTTCTGGAAATAGGCAACGTTTCAGGCCGAAACCCTTCCGGGTTTCGGCCCGAACGTTACCTATTTCCTTAGCTCCATAGATGCTGCTGCACCCGCTGAGTTACTCCAGCACTCTGTGAAACGTCACCTATCCATGTTCTCCACAGATGCTGCCTGACCCGCTGAGTTACTCCAGCACTCTGTGAAACGTCACCTATCCATGTTCTCCACAGATGCTGCCTGACCCGCTGAGTTATGGTGCAGCAGCATCTATGGAGCGAAGGAAATAGGCAACGTTTCGGGCCCGAAACCTCTTCCCGTTCCTCTCTCTACGCAGATTGGCGAACCTTACCCACGTAATACGGGGTGTAGCAGGGCGTGGCCAGCGAGTTAAAACTGGTGGTTTCTTTGGCAAAGCCGAAGTCTGTGAGTTTCAGGGTGGCGTTGGGTCGTTTGGACGTGTACAGCAAATTCTCCGGCTGAAAAGAAACAGATCATTTTATTCTAACGTGAAACAAACCGCAGAAAAATGTAACAGACATTCAAATCCCAGGCGTTTCTTGTCCCTGAACCGTAGGGCCAGAGGGCGCGGCCTCAGAATAAGAGGATGTACCTGTAAGGGCCTGTCCCACTTAGGAGACATTATAGGCGAATGCAGAGATTCTGATGGTCACCACATGTTGGCTGGTGGTCTCTGGTTATTTATTTAGCGAATGCAAAGTCCTTTAGCCAAGCAGTTGCCTCTTGATCTCTGGCGAGTCTCCTACATGGTCGTGGGGAGTTCCCGCATTCTGGGAAACTAGTCACGGCCTCATTATGGTCGCGGCAAGTTCTTCAACATGTTACCATGGAGAAAATCGATAATTCTGTAGTTGTAGATGCATTGGTAGTGGGGGGGGGGGGGGGGCATGTAGGGGGTGGGGTGGGGGGAGTGAGTGTGTGTGTGTGTGTGTGTGTGGGAGTGTGGAAGTGTGAGTGAGTGTGAGTGTGGGAGTGTGAGTGTGAGTGTTAGTGTGGGAGTGAGTGTGAGTGTGAGTGTGGGAGTGAGTGTGAGTGTGAGTGTGGGAGTGAGTGTGTGAGGGAGTGTGTGAGTGAGTGTGAGTGTGTGTGTGTGGGAGTGTGAGTGGGAGTGAGTGTGAGTGTGGGAGTGTGAGGGAGTGTGAGAGTGAGTGTGGGAGTGAGTGTGAGTGTGAGTGTGGGAGTGAGTGTGGGAGTGAGTGTGAGTGTGAGTGTGGGAGTGAGCGTGAGTGTGGGAGTGAGTGTGAGTGTGAGTGTGGGAGTGAGCGTGAGTGTGGGAGTGAGTGTGGGAGTGAGTGTGGGAGTGAGTGTGAGTGTGGGAGTGAGTGTGGGAGTGAGTGTGGGAGTGAGTGTGAGTGTGGGAGTGAGTGTGGGAGTGAGTGTGGGAGTGAGTGTGAAAGTGTGAGTGTGCGTGCGCACTCCACTCTGACAGTCGCCGTTCCAGTTGCCGTTTTTTCAGGCGACTGAAATATCACCTAAGTGGGACAGGCCCTTGGGAATGGAGATGAGGAGGAATTTCTTCAATCAGAGGGTGGTGAATCTGTGGAATTCTTTGCCACAGACGGCGGTGGAGGCCAAGTCAGTGGATATTTTTAAGGCAGAGACAGATAGATTCTTGATTAGTGCGGGTGTCTGGGGTTTTTGGGAGAAGGCAGGAGAATGGGGTTAGGAGGGAGAGATAGATCGGCCATGATTGACTCGATGGGCCGAATGGCCTAATTCTGCTCCTAATACTTATGAACTTATGGCAGACAAAAATGCTGGCGAAACTCAGCGGGTGAGGCAAGAGTGTGGTAGCCTCGAGCTGCGCAACGCAAGGTCACGCTGTGGCAGAGTTTGCTAAACAGCGCAGAAAGGAAAAGGACATTCCGCAGCGGTTTCAGAACGGCTTCGAGCGCTTCAGGGAAAGTGTGAACTAAAACCAAACTCTCGTTCAAAACGGACAAGCGGTTACCAAATTGCAATTGAGCAATTGGTCCTTTTGCAAATAGAACAGAGTGTCGAAACACGGAACTGCAGATACAGCTCGAAACTAACCATATTTAGCTTTGTTTTTAAGGAAGGAACTGCAGATGCTGGAAAATCGAAGGTGGACAAAAATGCTGGGGAAACTCAGCGGGTGCAGCAGCATCTATGGAGCAATGGAATAGGTGACGTTTCGGGTCGAGGCCCTTAAGGGTGAGGCAGCATCTATGGAGCTTCCAGGCCAAGGGGTCACAGCTTAAGGATAAGGGGGAAATCCTTTAAAACCGAGATGAGAAGAACTTTTTTCACACAGAGAGTGGTGAATCTCTGGAACTCTCTGCCGCAGAGGGTAGTTGAGGCCACAGCTCATTGGCTATATTTATGAGGGAGTTAGATGTGGCCCTTGTGGCTAAGGGGATCAGGGGGTATGGAGAGAAGGCAGGTACGGGATACTGAGTTGGATGATCAGCCAAAAACTCAGCGGGTGCAGCAGCATCTATGGAGCGAAGGAAATAGGCAACGTTTCGTCCCGAAACCCTTCGGGTTTCGACCCGAAACGTTGCCTATTTCCTTTGGGTTTCGGCCCTATTTGAAGCCAGTTGAGGCCAGTTCATTGGCTATATTTAAGAGGGAGTTAGATGTGGCCCTTGTGGCTAAAGGGATCAGAGGGTATGGAGAGAAGGCAGGTACGGGATACTGAGTTGGATGATCAGCCATGATCATATTGAATGGCGGTGCTGGCTCGAAGGGCCGAATGGCCTCTACTCCTGCACCTAATTTCTATGTTTCTATGTTTCCCCTCTCACCGTAGAGATACGCCCTTCAGCAAAGAAATGTTATCTTATCAAGCGATGCTCAAGAAAGCTTTTCTGCAAATTACTGAAAGTGATCGCAACTGGGTCGAGTTTCGACACACGTGGAGCAGCAGATTTGGAGTTGAGATAATGGCGGCCAAGGACCATCATCAGCAAGAGAGGAAACAACTGCTTGTGGTCGACTAAACTGCAGATGCAGATGGTTCAAGGCCCGCTTCCCCGCCACACCACAGCCTGCCCTACAAGACTGAGGCACGTGCTTGAAACTGGGGCCAAGATCGCACGGCAACGCCTCCACTTCCCCGGGAGGTTTGGCACGTTCCGCTAGCCCCGACAACACTCGCAGAAAGCATCGCGGCACGGTTTGGGAACGGCGCCATCCAAGGGCTCGAGAAATTGCAGGGAATTGTGGACGCAGCCCAGACCGTCACTCAAACCAACCTCCCTTCCATCGCCTCCATCTACACCTCACGCTGCCTCGGCAAGGCCAGCAGCATCATCAAGGACCAGTCTCACCCCCGACCACTCCCTCTTCTCCCCTCTCCCATCGGGCAAGAGGTACAGAAGTGTGAAAACAAACGCACACACACCTCCAGATTCAGGGACAGTTTCTTCCCGGCTGTTATCAGGCAACTGAACCAACTAGAGAGTGGCCCTGACCTCCCACCCACCTCATTGTAGACCCTTGGACTATCTCTAATCGGATTTGACGGGACTTTACCTTGCACTAAACGTTATTCCCTCGTCATGTATCTGTACACTGTGGACGGCTCGATTGTAATCATGTGTTGTCTTTCCGCTGACTGGATAGCACGCAACAGAAGCTTTTCACTGCACCTCGCTACACGGGACAATAAACTAGACCAACCCACATGGATTGAGGATCAGTTAGTGGTCAGAAAACAAACCAGCTGTGAGGGCGAGATTCTAGAACAGAGACACTGGTGATTTTAGTCAGGACGTTATATTTTGTTTAGTTTAGAGATATAGCACGGAAACAGGCCCTTCGGCCCATCGAGTCTGCACCAGCCGGTGATCCCCGCACATTCGCACACTCCAACACTGGGGACAATTTTCATTTACACCAAGCCAATTAACCTGTAAACCTGCACCTCGTTGGAGTGTGGGGGGAAACCGAAGATCTCGGAGAAAACCCACGCGGGTTCACGGGGAGAACGTGCAAACTCCGTACAGACAGCAGCTGTAGTCGGGACGGAACCCGGGTCTCCGGCGCTGTGAGGCAGCAGCTCTACCCGCTGCGCTGCCCGTGTTGTAGACGATAAACAACAGGTGCAGGAGTAGAGGCCGTTCGGCCCTTCGAGCCAGCACCCGCCATTCAATGTGATCATGGCTGATCATCCCCAATCAGTACCCCGTTCCTGCCTTCTCCCCATATCCCCTGACTCCGCTATCTTAAAGAGCCCTATCTAGCTCTCTGTTGAAAGGGGTTCTTAAGGGGTTGGACAGGCTAGATGCAGGAAGATTGTTCCCGATGTTGGGGAAGTCCAGGACAAGGGGTCACAGCTTAAGGATAAGGGGGAAATCCTTTAAAACCGAGATGAGAAGAACTTTTTTCACACAGAGTGGTGAATCTCTGGAACTCTCTGCCGCAGAGGGTAGTCGAGGCCACAGTTCATTGGCTATATTTAAGAGGGAGTTAGATGTGGCCCTTGTGGCTAAAGGGATCAGGGGGTATGGAGAGAAGGCAGGTACGGGATACTGAGTTGGATGATCAGATTGAATGGCGGTGCAGGCTCGAAGGGCCGAATGGCCTACTCCTGCACCTATTGTCTATGTTTCTATGAAAGCAGAATGTTACATGATGCTGCAGGTGGACGTTGATGAGGCTGCATTAGAAGCTTGGTGTACAGTCGTGGCCAGGTGAGGGGGGGGGGGGGGTGCGGGGGAGGTGTATGAGAGCGGGGGGGGGGTCAGACTTACCTTGACGTCCCGGTGTGCGATGTTCACAGAATGCAGGTGTTGCACCGCCTCGCCGATGCTCTTCATGATCTCTGACGCCTCTGAAACACAGGGGCAGATTCATCACAATGACAAGGAACTGCAGATGCTGCTTACATAGAAACATAGAAACATAGACAATAGGTGCAGGAGTAGGCCATTCGGCCCTTCGAGCCTGCACCGCCATTCAATATGATCATGGCTGATCATCCAACTCAGTATCCCGTACCTGCCTTCTCTCCATACCCCCTGATCCCCTTAGCCACAAGGGCCACATCTAACTCCCTCTTAAATATAGCCAATGAACTGTGGCCTCAACTACCCTCTGTGGCAGAGAGTTCCAGAGATTCACCACTCTGTGCTTGACAACAAAGGCACAAAGTGCTGGAGTAACTCAGCGGGTCAGGCAGCATCTATGGAGCTAAGGAAATAGGCAACGTTTCGGGCCGAAACCCATAAGGGTTTCGGCCCAAAACGTTGCCTATTTCCAGAAGGATTTCGGCCCGAAACGTTGCCTATTTCCTTAGCTCCATAGATGCTGCTGCACCATAACTCAGCGGGTCAGGCAGCATCTGTGGGGAACATGGATACGTGACGTTTCGGGTCGGGACCCTTCTTCAGGCTGAAATGAGGCTGCACAAAATGCCCCAGAAAGGGACCATGCAGACATCTCATCTATTCCTCTCGTGATTTTATACACCTCTATAAGATCGCACCTCATCCTCCTGCGCTCCAAGGAATAGAGTCCCAGCCATGCACAGATGCTGCCTGACCCGCTGAGTTACTCCAGCGTTACTCTGTGTCTATGTGCGGAGATTTCTCCTTCAGTTACACACCCAGTTGGTCGGCTCATCTCCGACTCACTCCCCCCGCACAGGAGGTCCTCTCCCAATCTCTACACCACCATATCTGAGGAAGGGATGTGCTGGCTCTGGAGGAGGTTTACAAGAATGATCCCAGGAATGAGTGGGTTAACCTATGATGAGCGTTTGTCGGCACTGGGCCTGTACTCACTGGGGTTTAGAAGGATGAGGGGAAGACCTCAGTGAAACTTCCCGAATAGTGAAAGGCCTGGATAGAGTGGATGTGGAGAGGATGTTTCCACTAGTGGGAGAGTCTAGGACCAGAGCCTCAGAATTAAAGGACCTTCCTTTAGGAAGGAGATGAGGGGGAATTTCTTTAGTCAGAGGCTGGTGAATCTGTGGACAAAAGTGCTGGAGAAACTCAGCAGGTGAGGCAGCATCTACGGAGCGAAGGAAATAGGCAACGTTTTGGGCCCAAAACCCTTCTTCAGAATTCTTTGCCACAGACGGCTGTGGAGGCCACAAGTCAGTGGATATATTTAAGGCAGCGATAGATAGATTCTTGATCAGTGTGGGTGTCAGGGGTTATGGGGAGAAGGCAGGAGAATGGGGTTAGGAGGGAGAGATAGATCAGCCATGACTGGATGGGCCGAGTGGCCTGTTGCTGGTCCTATCACCCCGTTTACCTCGCTCGGTGAAGGCCTGGTCACCTCGGTCTTGTATCCGGCTGAAGAGCTCTCCGCCCTCCATGCTGAAACGACAAAGTGGACACGACCATCAGAGCAACGCAGGCAGCAGTCGTGCAACCAGCAGTGCAGCTGCCACCCAGCCCCGCCGCATGGCAGCAGCAACCGCAGCAACACATGCAACAACACGACCGGCTGAGAGTAAATATAAAGTACTTCAAATCGCCCCTCGCTCTCCCCCTCTCTCCATCCGAGTCCAGAACCAGGGGCCACACACACACAGTCTTAGAATAAAGGGGGGAGGTCATTTAAGACTGAGGTGAGAAAAAAACTTTTTCACCCAGAGAGTTGTGAATTTGTGGAATTCCCTGTCACAGAGGGCAGTGGAGGCCAAGTCACTGGATGGATTTAAGAGAGAGTTAGATAGAGCTCTAGGGGCTAGTGGAGTCAAGGGATATGGGGAGAAGGCAGGCACGGGTTATTGATAGGGGACGATCAGCCATGATCACAATGAATGGCGGTGCTGGCTCGAAGGGCCGAATGGCCTCCTCCTGCACCTATTTTCTATGTTTCTATGTTTCTATGTGTCTATCTCCACCCCCTTCCCAGTTCTCCCACCAGTCTGACTGTCTCCCAATTACATTCTCATCTCTGTCCCACCCACTCCCCCGACATCAGTCTGAAGAAGGTTCTCGACCCGAAACTTCGCCCGTTCCTTCTCTCCACAGATGCTGCTGCACCCACTGAGTTACTCCAGCACTCTGTGAAACGTCACCTATCCATGTTCTCCACAGATGCTGCCTGACCCACTGAGTTACTCCAGCACTCTGTGAAACGTCACCTATCCATGTTCTCCACAGATGCTGCCTGACCCGCTGAGTTACTCCAGCACTCTGTATCTACCACCATCCTACGCACTTAGAAACATTTATAAAAAACAATTACGCTACAAACCTGCGTCTCTTGAGTTTGTGAGTATGAATAATTGATGAGTGCGGGTGTCGGGGCTACGGGGAGAAGGCAGGACAATGGGGTTAGGAGGGAGAGATAGATCAGCCATGATTGAATGGCGGAGTAGACTTGATGGGCCGAATGGCCTAATTCTGCACCTATCATTTATGACTTCTGACCTTATTAAACCGGAGCACCCCGGAGAAAACCCACGCAGGTCACGGGGAGAACGTGCAAACTCCGTACAGACAGCACCCGGAGTCAGGATGGAATCAGGGTCTCTGGCGCTGTGAGGCAGCAGCTCTACCCGCTGCTCCACCACCGTGCCAGCCAGGCTGTCCTCCAGCAGTGAGTGAGAGAGTGCGCTTGCAGTCACGTGTGAAACACAGACAATAGGTGCAGGAGTAGAGGCCATTCGGCCCCTCGAGCCAGCACCGCCATTCAATGTGATCATGTCTGATCATCCACAATCAGTACCCCGTTCCTGCCTTCTGCCCATATCCCCTGGCTCCGTTAGCCCTAAGGGCTAAATCTCCCTCTCGAAAACATTCTGTGAATTGGCCTCCACTGCCTTCTGTGGCAGAGAATTCCACAGATTCACCACTCACTGGGTGAAAATGTTTTTCTCATCTCAGTCCTAAATGGCTGACCCCTCATTCTTACACTGTGTACGATACTCGGCACCCGCTGGTGACCGGAGTCAGAGCTGGGTCCTGCCCCCAGCGGCAGCCCATAGCGAGCTTGCAGCCGCACACACGCAGTGTGGTTTGTACGCACGCATGTTTGTAGTTCCAGTCTGGCGCTGTCTAATCAGAATGAAACAACACGTGGTGACAGACTCCGTGTGACCGGGTGGAGGCTGCGATGTGAAGCTGCAGGTCCCCACGGTGCAGGTCCCCACGGCGCAGGAACGCAGGTCCCCACGGTGCAGGTCCCCACGGTGCAGGTCCCCACGGTGCAGGTCCCCACGGCGCAGGTCCCCACGGTGCAGGTCCCCACGGTGCAGGCCCCCACGGCGCAGGTCCCCACGGCGCAGGTCCCCACGGTGCAGGAACGCAGGTCCCCATGGTGCAGGTCCCCACGGTGCAGGCCCCCACGGCGCAGGTCCCCACGGCGCAGGTCCCCACGGTGCAGGAACGCAGGTCCCCATGGTGCAGGTCCCCACGGCGCAGGTCCCCATGGTGCAGGAACGCAGGTCCCCACGGCGCAGGTCCCCACGGCGCAGGTCCCCATGGTGCAGGTCCACACGGCGCAGGTCCCCACGGCGCAGGAACGCAGGTCCCCACGGTGCAGGTCCCCACGGTGCAGGTCCCCACGGTGCAGGAACGCAGGTCCCCACGGTGCAGGTCCCCACGGCGCAGGTCCCCACGGTGCAGGTCCCCACGGTGCAGGTCCCCACGGCGCAGGTCCCCACGGTGCAGGAACGCAGGTCCCCACGGCGCAGGTCCCCACGGCGCAGGTCCCCACGGCGCAGGTCCCCACGGTGCTGCACACAATCTGGAGTCACAAGGAACTGCAGTTGCTGATTTACAAATAAAAAGACACAAGGTACTGGAGTAACTCTGCAGAAGGGTCCCAACCTAAAACGTCACCTATCCATGTTCTCCACAGATGCTGCCTGACCCGCTGAGTTACTCCGGCTTTTCGTGTCTACCCAGAAATGTCGTTTGTTTCAGAGATACACCATAGAAACAGGCCCTTCGGCCCACCGAGTCCATGCTGGCCATCGATCACCCATTCACAGTAGTTCTGTGCTATCCCACTTCCTCATCCACTAGGAAACGTTTAAGAAACATTTGGACAGGTACATGGATAGCACAGGTTGAGAGGGATAAAGGGGAATTGCAGGAAGGTGGGACTAGTGCAGGTGGGGCAAGTTGGGCCCACTTCCACGCTGTATCACTCTATGATTCCCCGCACACTCGGGGCATTTATCGAGGCCAATTAACCTACAAACCCACACCTTTCCACGCTGCAGCTGGAAACAAAACTCAAGAAATTGCAGGGAATTGTGGACGCAGCCCAGACCATCACACAAACAAACCTCCCCTTCCATCCACTCCATCTACACCTCACGCTGCCTCGGCAAGGCCAGCAGCATCATCAAGGACCAGTCTCACCCCAGCCACTCCCTCTTCTCCCCTCTCCCATCGGGCAAGAGGTACAGAAGTGTGAAAACGATCGCACACACACACCTCCAGATTCAGGGACAGTTTCTTCCCGGCTGTTATCAGGCAACTGAACCGTCCTCTCACCACAACCAGAGAGCGGTCCTGAACTACTATCTACCTCATTGGTGACCCTGGGACTAACTTTAATTGGACGTTACCCGGCACTCAATGTTATTCCCTTCTGGATTTGAGTATAGGAGCAGGGAGGTTCTACTGCAGTTGTACAGGGTCTTGGTGAGACCACACCTGGAGTATTGCGTACAGTTTTGGTCTTCAAATCTGAGGAAGGACATTATTGCCATAGAGGGAGTACAGAGAAGGTTCACCAGACTGATTCCTGGGATGTCAGGACTGTCTTATGAAGAAAGACTGGATAGACTTGGTTTATACTCTCTAGAATTTAGGAGATTGAGAGGGGATCTTATAGAAACTTACAAAATTCTTAAGGGGTTGGACAGGCTAGATGCAGGAAGATTGTTCCCGATGTTGGGGAAGTCCAGGACAAGGGGTCACAGCTTAAGGATAAAGGGGAAATCCTTTAAAACCGAGATGAGAAGAACTTTTTTCACACAGAGAGTGGTGAATCTGTGGAACTCTCTGCCACAGAGGGTAATTGAGGCCACACAGTTAATTGGCCATATTTAAGAGGGAGTTAGATGTGGCCCTTGTGGCTAAAGGGATCAGAGGGTGTGGAGAGAAGGCAGGTACGGGATACTGAGTTAGATGATCAGCCATGATCATATTGAATGGCGGTGCAGGCTCGAAGGGCCGAATGGCCTACTCCTGCACCTATTGTCTATGTTTCTATGAAAGCTAGGGCATAGGAAATAGGTAACGTTTCGGGCCGAACCCCTTCGGGATTCGGCCCGAAACGTTGCCTATTTCCTTCGCTCCATAGCTACTGCTGCACTACTGAGTTGGATGATCAGCCATGATCATATTGAATGGCGGTGCAGGCTGGAAGGGCCGAATGGCCTCTACTCCTGCACCTAATTTCTATGTTTCTATGTTTCATCATGTATCTGTACACTGTGGACGGCTCGATTGTATTTGTAATTGGGCAACAGGCAACAAAAGCTTTTCACTGGAGCTGTGGACACTTGCTCATCGAGGAGACGCTTATATACGGGATCATTGAACTGTATTCAGATTCAGATTCAGATTCAATTATTGCCACTGTGCAGTGTACAGTACAGAGACAAGGAAATGCAGTTAGCATCTCCCTAGAAGAGCGAGCATAGAATAATGGAACGGCAATATATATATATATACGTACATACAGTAGCAGTATTACATTTCTTCTGGGGGAAGGAGAGTCCGGGGGGGGGGGTTGACTGGCAAACACCAAGAACAGAAGCTGTTCCTGGACCTGCTGGTCCGGCAATGGAGAGACCTGTAGCACCTCCCGGATGGGAGGAGGGTAAACAGTCTGTGGATGGGGTGGGAGCGGGCCTTGGTGATGCATAACTAAGATAATCGTGTCACCGTCCACTTGCAGATGACAATAAAACCACCAGGGAACCCGGCAATAACAAGCACAACGATGGCAAAACCTTCTCCACAACTTGTGCCCTGGGATGGTCATATAACCAAATAACAATTACAGCACGGAAACAGGCCATCTCGGCCCTACAAGTCCGTGCCGAACAACTTTTTTTCCCTTAGTCCCACCTGCCTGCACTCATACCATAACCCTCCATTCCCTTCTCATCCATATGCCTATCCAATTTATTTTTAAATGATACCAACGAACCTGCCTCCACCACTTCCACTGGAAGCTCATTCCACA
>JAWMAR010000070.1:8193012-8215512 GCA_036785375.1 Leucoraja ocellata | reverse complement strand
TCCAGTCTTTCTTCATATGAAAGGCCATTATTGCAACACCAATTTTGGCAGATACACAAAAATGCTGGAGAAACTCAGCGGGTGCAGCAGCATCTATGGAGTGAAGGAAATAGGCAACGTTTCGGGCCGAAACCCTTCCGGGTTTCGGCCCGAAACGTTGCCTATTTCCAGAAGGGTTTCGGCCCGAAACGTTGCCTATTTCCTTCGCTCCATAGATGCTGCTGCACCCGCTGAGTTCCTCCAGCACTTTTGTCTACCTTCGATTTTCCAGCATCTGCAGTTCCTTCCTAAAAACCAACATTTGGCATTAAGTCTAGAACTAAACCACAACAGATTATTACACAAGGTAGATAAAAAATGCTGGAGAAACTCAGCGGGTGCAGCAGCATCTATGGAGCAAAGGAAATTGGTGACGTTTCGGGGAGTCTCGATGCTGCCTCACCCGCTGAGTTTCACGAGCTTTATCTACCTTCGATTTTGTTCCAGGCCTCTGCAGTTCTTTCCAACCAGATTATTACACAGTTCAGTTTAGTTTATTTGTCACGTGTACCGAGGTACAGAGAAAACCTTTGTTTTGTTACAAAGAAAACAGGTGCACGAGTCGGCCATTCGAGCCATCACCGCCATTCAATGTGATCATGGCTGATCATCCACAATCAGTACCCCGTTCCTACTTCTCCCCATATCCCCTGACTCCGCTATCTTTAAGAGCCCTATCTAGCTCTCTCTTGAAAGTATCCAGAGAACCTACCTCCACCGCCCTCTGAGGCAGAGAATTCCACAGACTCACCACTCTCTGTGAGAAAAAGTGTTTCCTCATCTCAGTTCTAAATGGCCGACCCCTTATTCTTAAACTGTGTGGCCCCTGGTTCTGGATTCCCCCAACATCGGGAACATGTTTCCTGCATCCAACGTGCCCAATCCCTTAATAATTTTATATGTTTCAATAAGATCCCCCCTCATCCTTCTAAACTCCCAGCCGCTCCATTCTATCGACATATGACAGTCCCGCCATCCCGGGAATTAACCTTGTAAACCTACGCTGCACTCCCTCGATAGCAAGAATGTCCTTCCTCAAATTTGGAGACCAAAACTGCACATAATACTCCAGGTGTGGTTTCACCAGGGCTCCGTACAACTGCAGAAGGACCTCTTTGCTCCTACACTCAACTCCTGTTGTTATGAAGGCCAACATGCCATTGGCTTTCTTCACTGCCAGGACTCCAGTGAATGAATAAGTCGTTACAGACTTCATAAAGAAATGTGTGGAGGACTGCATCCCAACAAAAGCATTCCCAGCATTTCCAAAACCAGAAGCCTTGGATGAACTATGAGATCCGCATTCTTCTGAAGTCCAGATCCCGGGCATTCAGGTCTGGAGATACAGAGGTCTACCAGAAGTTCAGATACGACCTTGGTAAGGTCATCAAAAAGGCCAGAAGGGACTTCTGCTCCAAACTGGAGGACGAGACAGATGTTTGGCAGCTGTGGCGGGGCTGAATGCCATCACCTCCTACGAGGCGAAACCAGGAGGCAGCTCGAATGTCGGCGAAACATCACTCCCTGACGAGCTCAATGCGTTTTCCGCACGCTTTGATAGAGAGAATACTGATATGCCTTCTTGTTCTTGCCACCAAAGTGGATAACCTCACATTTATCCACATTAAACTTCATCTGCCATGCATCTGCCCACTCACCCAACCTGTCCAAGTCACCCTGCATTCTCATAACATCCTCCTCACAGTTCACACTGCCACCCAGCTTTGTGTCATCTGCAAATTTGCTAATGTTACTTTGAATCCCTTCATCCAAATCATTGATGTATATTGTAAATAGCTGCGGTCCCAGTACCGAGCCTTGCGCTGCCCCACTAGTCACTGCCTGCCATTCTGAAAGGGACCCGTTAATCCCTACTCTTTGTTTCCTGTCTGTCAACCACTTCTCTATCCATGTCAGCACTCTCTCCCCAATACCATGTGCCCTCATTTTGCCCACTAATCTCAAATGCTTTCTGAAAGTCCAGGTACACTACATCCACTGGCTCTCCCTTGTCCATTTTCCTAGTTATATCTTCAAAAAATTCCAGAAGATTAGTCAAGCATGATTTCCCCTTCGTAAATCCATGCTGACTCGGACCGATCCTGTGACTGCTATCCAAATGTGACGCTATTTCATCTTTTATAATTGACTCCAGCATCTTCCCCACCACCAATGTCAGGCTAACTGGTCTATAATTCCCTGCCTTTAAAAAAAGTGGGATAACATTAGCTACCCTCCAATCCACAGGAACTGATCCTGAATTTATAGAACATTGGAAAATGATCACCAATGTGTCCACGATTTCCAGAGCCACTTCCTTAAGTACCCTGGGATGCAGACCATCAGTCCCTGGGGATTTATCAGCCTTCAGTCCCATCAGTCTACCCAACACCATTTCCTGCCTAATGTGGATTTCCTTCAGTTCCTCTGTCACCCCAGATCCTCTGGCCACTAGTACATCAGGAAGATTGTTTGTGACCTCCTTAGTGAAGACGGATCCAAAGTACCTGTTCAACTCATCAGCCATTCCATTGTTCCCTGTAATAAATTCACCTGTTTCGGTCTTCAAGGGTCCAACTTTGGTCTTTTTTTTCTCTTCACAAACCGAAAGAAGCTTTTACTATCCTGCTTTATATTCTTGGCTAGCTTACCCTCGTACCTCATCTTTTCTCCCCGTATTGCCTTTTTAGTTATCGTCTGTTGCTCTTTAAACATTACCCAAACCTCTTGCTTCCCGTTCATCTTTGCTGTGTTGTACTTCTCTTTAATTTTTATACTGTCCCTGACGTCCCTTGTCAGCCACGGCCGCCCCTTACTCCCCTTGGAATATTCCCTCCTCTTTGGAATGAACTGATCCTGCACCTTCTGTATTATTCCTAGAAATTCCTGCCATTGCTGTTCCACTGTCATCCCTGCTGGGGTCTATTTCCAGTCAACTTTGGCCAGCTCCTCTCTCATGGCCCCATAGTCCCCTTTGTTCAACTGTAACCCTGACACTTATGATTTTCCCTTCATCTCTCAAACTGCAGATTAAACCTTGTCATTTTGTTGCGCGCTAAACCAGTCAGCGGAAAGACAACACACGATGACAATCGAGCCGTCCACAGCGTACAGATACAGGATAAAGGGAATAACGTTTAGTGCAAGATAAAGTCCGATTAAAGATAGTCCGGGGGTGGGAGGCCAGGACCGCTCGCTAGTTGTTTAGGAAAAACAAACCGAACTCTCTGCCGTTTCCACGCCGGCCACTTCAGGGACCAAGCGGTGGTGCAGCGGGTAGAGCTGCTGCCTCACAGCACCAGAGACCCCGGTTTGATCCCGACTACGGGCGCTGTCTGTACGGAGTTTGCACGTTCTCCCCGTGACCTGCGTGGGTCTCCTCCAGATTCCTCCCACACTCCAAAGGCGCGCAGGTTTGTTGACTAATTGGCTTTGGTATAGAAACATAGACAATAGGTGCAGGAGTAGAGGCCATTCGGCCCTTCGAGCCTGCACCACCATTCATTGTGATCATGGCTGATCGTCCCCAATCAATAACCCGTGCCTGCCTTCTCCCCATATCTCTTGACTCCACTAGCCCCTAGAGCTCTATCTAACTCTCTCTTAAATCCATCCAGTGACTTGGCCTCCACTGCCCTCTGTGACAGGGAATTCCACAAATTCACAACTCTCTGAGTGAAAAAGTTTTTTTCTCACCTCAGTCTTAAATGACCTCCCCTTTATTCTAAGACTGTGGCCCCTGGTCCTGGACTCGCCCAACATTTTTCCTGCATCTAGCTTGTCCAGTCCTTTTATATGTTTCTATAAGATGTCCCCTCATCCTTCTAAACTCCAGTGAATACAAGCCTAGTCTTTTCAATCTTAGCCATAATTATGAATCGTCCCTAGTGTGTGTAGGATAGTGTTAGTATACGGGGGGTGATTGCAGATTGTGGGTCAGCACAGACATGGTGGGCCGAAGGGCCTGTTTCCGCACTGCTATCTTTAAACTAAACTATAGACCTTGACTGAGGGGCTGTTCTGAAGCAGAATGGGCAATCCTTTTCCAAGGCGGTCAGCGTGGCTCGCTGCATCGCTGCGTTGCTGCATTGGTGCTAACAGCAACCGTGCATCACCACCAGGGTGCAATGGGTTTTATCCGCGGTGAGATGCAGTCGAGGTGACAGATGTGAACTTCATGCTGACGCCAATTCAGAGAACAATAAAATGACACGGCATTTTCACTCTTCCACTGTGCAGGCCAGCGTAACGCTCACATATCAGTCAGCACTTTACTGGTGAGCAACGAATGAGTAATCAATGCAGCTTCTTCTCAGCATCACCCGCTGCGGCTTTCGTAGATCACACCAGAGAAACTGCATATGGACCTGGCGGCCACAGTCAGCGGCACATCCCACGTCATAGGGCACCGCTATAGTTCACTGACACCTGCCCCTGGCTCTGTGTGTGTGTGTGTGTGTGTGTGTGTGTGTGTGTGTGTGTGTGCCCGTGTGTGTCCCCGTGTGTGTGTGTGTGTGTGTGTGCCCGTGTGTGTCCCCGTGTGTGTGTGTGTGTGTGCCTGTGTGTGTGTGTGTGTGTGTGTGTGTGTGTGTGTGTGTGTGTGTGTGTGTGTGTGTGTGTGTGTGTGTATGTGTGTGTGTGTGTCCCCGTGTGTGTGTGTGTGTGTGTGTGTGTGTGTGTGTGTGTGTGTGTGTGTGTGTGTGTGTATGTGTGTGTGTGTGTGTCCCCGTGTGTGTGTGTGTGTGTGTGTGTGTCCCCGTGTGTGTGTGTGTGTGTGTGTGTGTCCCCGTGTGTGTGTGTGTGTGTGTGTGTGTGTGTGTGTGTGTGTATGTGTGTGTGTGTGTGTCCCCGTGTGTGTGTGTGTGTGTGTGTGTCCGTGTGTGTGTGTGTGTGTGTGTGTCCCCGTGTGTGTGTGTGTGTGTGTGTGTGTCCCCGTGTGTGTGTGTGTGTGTGTGTGCCCGTGTGTGCCCGTGTGTGTGTGTGTGTGTGTGTGCCCGTGTGTGTGTGTGCCCGTGTGTGCCCGTGTGTGTGTGTGCCCGTGTGTGTGTGTGCCCGTGTGTGCCCGTGTGTGTGTGTGCCCGTGTGTGTGTGTGCCCGTGTGTGCCCGTGTGTGTGCCCGTGTGCCCGTGTGTGTGTGTCCGTGTGTGTGTCCGTGTGTGTGTGGGCGGAGAGACAACTAACCGAACGAGGACCCAGTGTGTAGGGCGTGTGGACTCACCACTCCATGACGATGAGCAGACACTTGCGGTGCTGGTAGAGGTTCTCGTAGACGTCAACGATGCGGACAATGTGGTTGCAGCCCGACGCTCGCCAGTGTAGATCCACCTCGCGGCGCGCCTTGGGGCAGTCCTGCAGCATCTGTGGGGGGGAGGGGGAGATGGGGGGGGCCGTGAGACCGAGGAACGAGAACTGAGCTGACACGGACCCCGCCCACAAGACCCCGCCCACAAGACCCAGCCCACACAGACCCCTCCCACCGACACGTCCCACACAGACCCCGCCCACAAGGCTCCGCCCACACGGACCCCGCCCACACGGACCCCGCCAACACAAACCCCGCCCACAAGACCCCGCCCACACAGACCCCGCCCACACAGACCCCGCCCACACAGACCCCGCCCACACAGACCCCGCCCACACAGACCCCGCCCACACAGACCCCGCCCACACAGACCCCGCCCACACAGACCCCGCCCACACTGACCCCGCCCACCACACAGGGGCAACAGCGAGTCCAGTTTTCTTTAGTTTGGGCAAAGTGTAACGTGCAGGGTAAGTTATTTTTAACACAGAGGGCGGTGGGTGCCCGATACGGGTTGCATGGGGTAGTAGTGGTGGTGGAGGAGGAGGAGGCAGATACCACAGCTTTCTCGGCCAAACCACTGGAGTTCCATCAACAACCAGCTGTTCAGTTCCACATCATGTACAAGGTGTAATGGTGTACCCGCGTGTAACGGAGTGATCGACCTTCCCCGGGCATCGAACCAGCAGCACGCACCAGTACAGCACAGGAACAGGCCCTTCGGCCCACAATGTCCGTGCTGGACACTGATCTCCTCCGTGCCCCTCCATCACGCGCATATCCAAGGGCCTCATTAACGCATCACAGAGGGCGGTGGGTGCCTGGGATGGGCTGCCAGGGGCGGTGTTGGTGGTGGCGGTAGTGGCAGATTCGATAGTGACGTTAAAGAGACATATTAACCATGCAGGGATGCAGTTATGTAAATATGAGTTGGTCTTGGCATCATGTCCAGCACAGACATTGTGGGCCGAATGGCCTCTTCCTGTACCATTCTGTGTTCTATACCCCAAGTCTCTGGAGTAAAGGTGACACATATCACCAACCGCGCTGTTAAACCGAGACTTTTCAATCGACACACACCTCCAGATTCAGGGACAGTTTCTTCCCGGCTGTTATCAGGCAACTGAACCGTCCCATCACCAACTAGAGAGCGGTCCTGAACTACTACAGGTGCACAACCTTTTATCCGAAGATCCAAATAACGAAAACCTCCGAATAGCGACATTTTTTCAGTCCTTGAAGAAAGGTCCTTGAAAACGTTCACCGAGGGCGGCCCGCAGAGGTGACAGAGGAACCTCCGGTCGGTCCTCGAAGAAAGGGGAACTAAATCCCCATTCATAAAAGAGAAGGTGAGGGTATATTGCGCGGGAGGGTTAATAATTGACAATCTGCTGCTGCCTGCCCGCTGAGTTAAAAAGTTCCCACGGTAGACTCACGATACACAGTGTATTGTGAGTCTTGCATGAGAACTTTTTAACTCAGCGTGCAGGCAGCAGCAAATTGTCGCTCCCTTCAATTTCACCCCACCTACACCCCTCTGCTTCCAGGCCATGTGTGTGACCCCTTCCCTCCCCTCTCCAGCTCCCCGCGCATTGCACCGGCGCGGGGGCTTTGCACTGTCTTCACGTCGGAGCTAGTGCCAATCACCGGAGACGTCAGGACCAACGGGACACCGGCCCCCAGGCCCACTGCAAGCACGGAGATCCCAGAGACTCACAGCCAGCAGCAGCCCAGCCCCGCTCCAATTCCAGAGGAACACGCTCCCCGTAGGGACGGAAGCTGATGGTGGGCAAGGTGCGTCTTGGTCTTGAGGTTGCGGATGAGGGGGCGCAGCTCGGGCTGTGACGTCTCCGGCCACCCCCCTGTACAGGAGCTGAGACTGGGAACTGTGGGGTTGTTTGCAGTTGCAGAGGGAGGGGGCAAGGGCGGTACAGTTCCCAGTCTCAGCTCCAGTCCAGGGGGGTGACCGGAGACGTCAGGACCAACGGGACACCGACTGCAAGCACGGAGATCCCAGAGACTCACAGCCAGCAGCAACTCTAGCCCAGCCCCGCTCCAACTCCAGAGGAACCCGGGTTGCGGATGAGGGGGCGCAGCTCGGGCTGTGGGCGAACTGCCACTTGTCGCTGTAGCGGCGCATCGGGGAGCGGGTTCTTGTTGGTCCTGACATCTCCGGCCACCCCCCTGGACAGGAGCTGAGAGACGTCAGGACCACCAGAAGCCGCTCCCCGATGCGCCGCTACAGCGACAAGTGGCAGTTCGCCCACAGCCCGAGCTGCGCCCCCTCATCGGGACACCGACCCCCAGGCCCACTGCAAGCACGGAGATCCCATAGACTCACAGCCAGCAACAACTCTAGCCCAGCCCCGCTCCAACTCCAGAGGAACCCGGGTTGCGGATGAGGGGGCGCAGCTCGGGCTGTGGGCGAACTGCCACTTGTCGCCGTAGCGGCCCATCGGGGAGCGGATTCCTCTGGAGTTGGAGGGACAGGGAGACACAGCGGCTTTTGAGAATGGTGGGCAATCACTTCCAAAGTTCTGCCCACACAGTCAGTACACCTCTCCTACACTTGTCTCCCGCACTAAGATTATCTCGCAGAGAATGATCCCAGCCTAACCCTCCCTATTCTCTCCTATTCTGCAAGAAAAAACTACATTGAAGACTCAAACTCGCGATCGAGTAACTGCCGGGATCGAGGCGCAAACTCGCGACCTTGCGGATACGAGCCGAGCACTCTACCACTGAGCCAGCCGTTAAAATCTACGCTAAAAATCTTCCATTCCGAAAGCCGAAAAATTCTGAATTACGAAAAGTGTCTGGTCCCAAGGCTTTCGGATAAAAGGTTGTGCACCTGTATCTACCTCATTGGTGACGTTGGATTTATTTAACCGGACTTTACCTTGCACTAAATCTCATTCCCTTTATCGTGTATCTGTGGACGGCTCGATTGTAATCATGTACAGTCTTCCCGCTGACTGGATAGCAGGCAACAGATAAGCTGTTGGCTGGAACTGGGTACAGGGGACAATAAACTAGACAGGAGCTGCAGCAGCAAAGTGATGGTGTTGTGTGCGGGGGCAGGCCAGTGGTCTGGGTTTCACACCCACACCAGAGGTGTTGGCACTGTGGGTCTGGCACACTGCCCGACCCTGATCACGGGGCACAGTGCCCACACTGTACATGCCCGTGGACAGCTGTGCCCACCCTGCCTGTGTGTGTGTGTGTGTGTACGTACGTGTGTGTGTGTGTACGTACGTGTGTGTGTACGTACGTGTGTGTGTGCATGTGTGCATACGTGCGCATGCGTAAAAACGTGTGTGTATATACATGTGCATGTGCGTGTGCGCGCGCGCGAGTGTGTGTGCGTGTGCACATACGTGCATGTGCACATATATGCGTGTGCACGTGCGCGAGTGTGCACGTGTGTATATATACACGTGTGTGTATTCATGTGCGTGTGTGTGCGCGTGCATAGGTGCACGTGTGTGGTCTGTATGTGTATGTACATACGTGTGTGCGGTCCGTGCGTGTCTACGTGTGTCAAAGAGGAACACAGCAGGGAAGGAGGCCCTTCGGCCCAACTTGACCACGTGAACAACATGTGCCGTCTGTGCTCGTCCCGGGGCAGCAAGGCGGTGCAGCGGGTAGAGCTGCTGCCTCACCGGTTCGATCCTGACCATCCCCCCCTCCTCTCCAGACGGACAGAGAGAGGGACAGAGAGAGGGACAGAGACACGGAGAGAGACACAGAGAGAGAGAGACACAGAGAGAGAGAGACACAGAGAGAGAGACACAGAGAGAGAGACACAGGGAGAGAGACACAGGGAGAGAGACACAGAGAGAGAGACACAGAGAGAGAGACACACAGAGACAGAGAGAGACAGAGAGAGACAGAGAGAGACAGAGAGAGACAGAGAGAGACAGAGAGAGACAGAGAGAGACAGAGAGAGACAGAGAGAGACAGAGAGAGACAGACACAGAGAGAGACAGACACAGAGAGAGAGAGACACAGAGAGAGAGAGACACAGAGAGAGAGACACAGAGACACACACAGAGAGACACACTCCGACACACGGTCATATCTGCCCCCCCAGCATTGATGTAGACGCCTGTCTGCCTGTGTGTGTTGAGCTGTGTACAGTGTCATGTGTGACTGAGCCACCAGAGGAGGTCAGACACATGAACCAGACATTACACAAGATGATTCCTGTACCAACATTTTCCTGGTAGTTACTGCGGATTTCCCTCGACGACCAGCAGCCCACGGCCCCCCCTCGCCCACTCCCTCTTCACACGACTCACAATCACCGCCCTTGAATTATCATCGACCGGCAGTCTGGTTTGGTTTTTCCCCCAAATTTACAAAATCAGAATCCGTTCATCACCGACAAGTCCGAACAGATCATGGACAGAGTGGCAGCACGGTGGTGCTGCAGCGGGTAGAGCTGCTGCCTCACAGCACCAGAGACCCTAGTTCAATCCGGACCACGGGTGCTGTCTGTACGGAGTTTGCACATTCTCCCCATGACCTGCGTGGGTTTTCTCCGGGTGCTCCGGTTTCCTCCCACACTCCAAAGACGTGCAGGTTTGTAACATAGAAACATAGACAATAGGTGCAGGAGTAGAGGCCATTCAGCCCTTCGAGCCTGCACCGCCATTCAATATGATCATGGCTGATCATCCAACTCAGTATCCCGTTCCTGCCTTCTCTCCATACCCCCTGATCCCCTTAGCCACAAGGGCCACATCTAACTCCCTCTTAAATATAGCCAATGAACTGGCCTCAACTACCCTCTGTGGCAGAGAGTTCCAGAGATTCACCACTCTCCGTGTGAAAAAAGTTCTTCTCATCTCGGTTTTAAAGGATTTCCCCCTTATCCTTAAGCTGTGACCCCTTGTCCTGGACTTCCCCAACATCGGGAACAATCTTCCTGCATCTAGCCTGTCCAACCCCTTAAGAATTTTGTAAGTTTCTATAAGATCCCCTCTCAATCTTCTAAATTCTAGAGAGTATAAACCAAGTCTATCCAGTCTTTCTTCATAAGACAGTCCTGACATCCCAGGAATCAGTCTGGTGAACCGTCTCTGCACTCCCTCTATGGCAATAATGTCCTTCCTCAGATTTGGAGACCAAAACTGTACGCAATACTCCAGGTGTGGTCTCACCAAGACCCTGTACAACTGCAGTAGAATCTCCCTGCTCCTATACTCAAATCCTTTTGCAATGAAAGCTAACATACCATTCGCTTTCTTTACTGCCTGCTGCACCTGCATGCCTACCTTCAATGACTGGTGTACCATGACACCCAGGTCTTGCTGCATCTCCCCCTTTCCCAATAGGCCACCATTTAGTCTGCTGTCCCGTTTTTCCCACCAAAATGGATAACCTCACATTTATCCACATTATACTGCATCTGCCAAACATTTGCCCACTCACCCAGCCTATCCAAGTCATGCTGCCTGACCCGCTCAGATGCTGCCTGACCCGCTGAGTTACTCCAGCACTCTGTGAAACGTCACCTATCCATGTTCTCCACAGATGCTGCCTGACCCGCTGAGTTATGGTGCAGCAGCATCTATGGAGCTAAGGAAATAGGCAACGTTTCGGGCCGAAACCCTTCTGGATATGGGGAGAAGGCAGGCACGGGTTATTGATTGGGGACGATCAGCCATGATCACAATGAATGGCGGTGCTGGCTCGAAGGGCCGAATGGCCTCCTACTGCACCGATTGTCTATGTTTCGATGCCTCCACGACTACATGAATCTAACAACCTTCTTTTAATCAGGTGCTTGGACTTCATTTCTGTGAGGACGTTTGATTTCCATGGACACTGGGAGAAGGTGACCGGCCACAACAGCCCGCTCTTCCTGGGTCCCACTGACAAAGGCAAATTTATTTTCTATAACATTGTGAGTAGATTGATAATATACACCTTCTTCATGGTCACTATTTTACCACCAGGTTCAGGAATAGCTACTTCCCAACACACAAGGGGTCAGGCAGCAGCTTGCACTGAACCTTATACATGTTATTCCCTTTATCCTCTATCTGTGCACCGTGGACAGCTGGATTGTAATCATGTGTAGTCCTTCCGCTGAAGATAGACAGAGTGCTGGAGTAACTCAGCGGGTCAGGCAGCATCTGTGGGGAACATGGATAGGTGACGTTTCACAGAGTGCTGGAGTAACTCAGCGGGTGCAGCAGCATCTATGGAGCTAAGGAAATAGGCAACGTTTCGGGCCGAAACCCTTCCGGGTTTCGGCCCGAAACGTTGCCTATTTCCAGAAGGGTTTCGGCCCGAAACGTTGCCTATTTCCTTAACTCCATAGATGCTGCTGCACCATAACTCAGCGGGTCAGGCAGCATCTGTGGAGAACATGGATAGGTGACGTTTCACAGAGTGCTGGAGTAACTCAGCGGGTCAGGCAGCATCTGTGGGGGAACATGGATAGGTGACGTTTTCACAGAGTGCTGGGAGTAACTCAGCGGGTCAGGCAGCATCTGTGGAGAACATGGATAGGTGACGTTTCACAGAGTGCTGGAGTAACTCAGTGGGTCAGGCAGCATCTGTGGGAACATGGATAGGTGACATGGATAGGAGTCTCAGATTGCAGCTCTCAGTCTGAAGAAGGGTCTCGACCCGAAACGTCACCCATTCCTTCTCTCCAGGGATGCTGCCTGTCCCACGAGCTACTCCAGAACTTTGTGTCTATCTACGAATGTAATTGTTACATGTTCGGTACAAATCGAGACTCTCCTGACTGACCAGAATGTGTCAGCAGCGATTCTTTCACTCGTCATAAATTCATGTGATAGGAGCAGAATCAAGTCTACTCCGCCATTCAATCATGGCTGATCTATCTCTCCCTCTCAACCCCATTCTCCTGCCTTCTCCCCATAACCCCTGACACCCGCACTAATCAAGAATCTATCTATCTCTGCCTTAAAAAATATTCATTGACTTGTGGCCTCCACAGCCGTCTGTGGCAAAGAGTTCCACAGATTCACCACCCTCTGACTAAAGAAATTTCTCCTCATCTCCTTCCCAAAGGATTGTCCTTTAATTCTGAGGCCGTGCCCTCTGGTCCTAGACTCTCCCAATAGTGGAAACATCTCTCCACATCCACTCTATCCAGGCCTCTCACTGTTCTGTACGTTCCCCCTCATTCTACTAAACTCCAGCGTGTACAGGCCCAGCGCAGACAGACATAGTTACAGAAATACAATGAAGCAGACTGGGGCAGCGCCAGGGAACTCGTGGAGGATGAGTAGGAAGAACTGCAGATGCCGGGTTAAATCAAAGATAGACACAAAGTGCTGGAGTAATTCTGTGGGGAAAGGCAGCATCTCTGGGGAGAAGGAATAGGCGACGTTTTCGGGTCGGGTGTGAAGAAGGGTCTCAACCCATTCCCTCTCTGCAGAGATGCTGCCTGTCCCGCTGAGTTACTCCAGCACTCTGGGACTCATTAACATAGAAAATGGGTGCAGAAGGAGGCCATTCGGCCCTTCGGAGCCAGCACCGCCACTCATTGTGATCATGGCTGATCGTCCCCTATCAATAACCCGTGCCTGCCTTCTCCCCATATCCCTCAACTCCACTAGCCCCTAGAGCTCTATCCAACTCTCTCTTAAATCCATCCAGTGACTTGGCCTCCACTGCCCTCTGTGGCAGGGAATTCCACAAATTCACAACTCTCTGGGTGAAAAAAAAGTTTTTTCTCACCTCAGTCTTAAATGGCCTCCCCTTTATTCTAAGACTGTGTGGCCCCTGGTTCTGGACTCACCCAACATTGGGAATATTTTTCCTGCATCTAGTTTGTCCAGTCCTTTTATAATTGTATATGTTTCTATAAGATACCCCCTCATCCTTCTAAACTCCAGTGAATACAAGCCTAGTCTTTTCAATCTTTCCTCATATGACAGTCCCGCCATCCCAGGGATCAATCTGGTGAACCTACGCTGCACTGCCTGAATCACAAGGATGTCCTTCCTCACATTGAGGATGTTGGGATGTGGGATTGCGAAGGGGAACTTATTTGCTTCAGACGTAAGGGCACCTTGAGAAATAATAACGGCCTCGATTCCCCAATAACCTTTCTCAACAGGGCAATTATCCCCTGAGCAAATACTTTTACTGAAAGAAAGGACGTTGATGTTGTAACATTTACAAGGAAGTGTTCAGTGTCGGACAAGTGCCGACGTCACTTGGATGATCGGTGGGCCCTGGCAACTGCAAGCAGCAACTGTGCCACACACACCTGCTTCCAGGAAGGGAGGGACAAGCCCAGGGATGTAAAACACGCACGCCCCATCTTGCAAGCTCTTCGTGAGAAGTACAGAACGCAAAAACCACTTGCTCTCGACTTCCTCATGGCAAGTGTGTAATCATTGGCAAGAACATGGACCATTCATGCGCGGAGACCAGCGGTGCAGTCTAGTCTACAGATACAGATACAACATGGATACTGAGTTGGAGGATCAGCCATGATCACATTGAATGGCGGTGCTGGCTCGAGGGGCCGAATGGTCTACACCTGCACCTATTGTCTATGTTTCCACAAGGCCTTCCACCCACAACCCAATGCCGTGCCGGGTTGGAAGATTAATTGGCCCTCTGTAAATTGTCCCAAGACGTTGAATTTATTGAGGGATTATAGCACGAAAACTGGCCCTTCGGCCCATCCGAATGTCTGTGCAATTCTCTTCCTCAGAGGGCAGTGGAGGCCGGTTCTCTGGATGCTTTCAAGAGAGAGCTAGATAGAGCTCTCAGGGGATATGGGGAGAAGGCAGGAACGGGGTACTGATTGGGGATGATCAGCCGTGATCACATTGAAGGGCGGTGCTGGCTCGAGGGGCCGAATGGCCTACTCCTGTCTATGGTCACCCAGTCTGTGCCGACCATCGATCACCTGGTCACAATAGTTCTATACTATCCCACTCTCTCACCCACTCCCTACACACTAGAGGGGGCCGAGTAACCGACAAACCTGCACGTCTTTGGAATGTGGGAGGAAACAGTGACACAGCGGGTGGAGCTGCTGCCTCCCAGCGCCAGAGACCCGGGTTCAATCCTGACAACGGGCGCTGTCTGTACGGAGTTTGCACGTTCTTCCCGTGACCTGCGTGGGTTTTCTCCGGGAGCAATCGGCAGGAGTAGCGAGGGGGGGGTTGAGGGGGGGGGGGGGGGGGGGGGGGGAGAGGGGGGATTAGTTCTGCTCTTTCATTTCAGTTTAGAGATACAGAACAGAAACACAGGCCCTTCGGCCCATCGAGTCCGCACTGACCAGCAATCCCCGCACATCAACACTGCCCTAAACACACACACTGGGGGGCAATTTTCATACCAAGTCAATTAACATACAAACCTGTTTAAGAAGGAACTGCAGATTCTGGAAACTTGAAGGTGGACAAAAGTGCTGGAGGAACTCAGTGGGTGCAGTTGCATCTATGGAGCAATGTTTCGGGCCGAAATCCTTCTGGAAATAGGCAACGTTTCGGGCCGAAACCCTTCCGGGTTTCGGCCCGAAACGTTGCCTATTTCCTTCGCTCCATAGATGCTGCTGCACCCGCTGAGTTTCTCCAGCACTTTTGTCAACCGACACACACCTGCACGACTTCAGAGTGTGGGAGGAAACAGAAGATCTCGGAGAAAACCCGCGCAGGTCACGGGGAGAACGTGCAAACTCCGTACAGACAGCGCCCCGTAGTCGGGATCGAACCCGGGTCTCTGGCGCTGTGAGGGCGGTAAATCTACCACCGTGCTGCCCAAACAAACAATTGTAGACGCTTGGACTTTAGAATGTAAACATAGAAACATAGAGGCCATTCGGCCCTTCGAGCCTGCACCGCCATTCAATACGATCATGGCTGATCATCCAACTCAGTATCCCATCCCTGCCTTCTCTCCATACCCCCTGATCCCTTTAGCCACAAGGGCCACATCTAACTCCCTCTTAAATATAGCCAATGAACTGTGTGGCCTCAACTACCTTCTGTGGCAGAGAATTCCACAGATTCACCACTCTCTGTGTGTGAAAAAAAATGTTTTTCTCATCTCGGTCCTAAAAGATTTCCCCCTTATCCTTAAACTGTGTGGCCCTTGTTCTGGACTTCCCCAACATCGGGAACAATCTTCCTGCAATTGTGATCATGGCTGATCGTCCCCTATCAATAACCCGTGCCTGCCTTCTCCCCATATCCCTTGACTCCACTAGCCCCTAGAGCTCTATCTAACTCTCTCTTAAATCCATCCAGTGACTTGGCCTCCACTGTACCGATCGCATGTACAAGTGTACTTAAGGCAGGCAGTCGCAACTCAGACAGCCTGGAGTTATTCACAGTCCTAAATACAGAGTAAGGGGCTCCAGAAACAGAGGACACGGGTTTAAGGTGAGAGGGGAAAGATTAGAAACATAGGTGCAGGAGCAGGCATGCATCTACCTGCAGTCTCTGGCTGCAAGCTGCCGCGTCTCACTCTCACCCTCTTGTGGCCCGCACAGGGAGTGCAGGCAGGCTTGCAGCTGCATGTGTGGCGTTGTTGCCCCACCTGGTGGCCCATCAGTTACTGCAGCCTGACTGCAGGCGGGCGCAGGAGCTGGGCAGAGAGGTCCACAGAGTGATCCAGCGTGGGAACAGGCCATTCGGCCCAACTTGCCCATACCGGCCAACATGCCCCATCTACACTAGTCCCAGCTGCCCTGTGTTTGGCCCATATCCCTCCGAACCTGTCCTATCCACAAGGTGTTTGAGGCAGGTACCGTAACATGTAAAATACATTTGGACAGGTACGTTGCAACGTGTATGTTTACATAGTTGGCTAATAAAATTAATTGCAATTACAAGCGCATGGATAGACAACAGACAATAGGTGCAGGAGGAGGGCCATTCGGCCCTTCGAGCCAGCACCGCCATTCAATGTGATCATGGCTGATCATCCACAATCAGTACCCCGTTCCTGCCTTCTCCCCATATCCCCTGACTCCGCTATTGTTAAGAGCCCTATCTAGATCTCTCTTGAAGTAAAACAGATCAGCAAGGGCAATCGGCAGGAGTAGCGAGGGGGAGCGAGGGGGGGGAGGGAGGGGGGATTAGTTCTGCTCTTTCATTTCAGTTTAGAGATACAGAACAGAAACACAGGCCCTTCGGCCCATCGAGTCCGCACTGACCAGCGATCCCCGCACATCAACACTACCCTAAACACACCACACTGGGGGGCAATTTTCATACCAAGTCAATTAACATACAAACCTGTTTAAGAAGGAACTGCAGATTCTGGAAACTTGAAGGTGGACAAAAGTGCTGGAGGAACTCAGCGGGTGCAGCAGCATCTATGGAGCAATGTTTCGGGGCCGAAATCCTTCTGGAAATAGGTAACGTTTCGGGCCGAAAACCCTTCCGGGTTTCGGCCCGAAACGTTGCCTATTTCCTTCGCTCCATAGATGCTGCTGCACCCGCTGAGTTCCTCCAGCACTTTTGTCAACCGACACACACCTGCACGACTTCAAAGTGTGGGAGGAAACAGAAGATCTCGGAGAAAACCCGCGCAGGTCACGGGGAGAACGTGCAAACTCCGTACAGACAGCGCCCCGTAGTCGGGATCGAACCCGGGTCTCTGGCGCTGTGAGGCGGTAAATCTACCACCGTGCTGCCCAAACAAACAATTGTAGACGCTTGGACTTTAGAATGTAAACATAGAAACATAGAGGCCATTCGGCCCTTCGAGCCTGCACCGCCATTCAATACGATCATGGCTGATCATCCAACTCAGTATCCCGTACCTGCCTTCTGTCCATACCCCCCTGATCCCACAAGGGCCACATCTAACTCCCTCTTAAATATAGCCAATGAACTGTGGCCTCAACTACCTTCTGTGGCAGAGAATTCCACAGATTCACCACTCTCTGTGTGTGAAAAAAAATGTTTTTCTCATCTCGGTCCTAAAAGATTTCCCCCCTTATCCTTAAACAGTGACCCCTTGTCCTGGACATCACCAACATTGGGAACAATCTTCCTGCAATTGTGATCATGGCTGATCGTCCCCAATCAATAACCCGTGCCTGCCTTCTCCACATGCCCCTCGACTCCACTAGCCCCTAGAGCTCTATCTAACTCTCTCTTAAATCCATCCAGTGACTTGGCCTCCACTGTACCGATCGCATGTACAAGTGTACTTAAGGCAGGCAGTCGCAACTCAGACAGCCTGGAGTTATTCACAGTCCTAAATACAGAGTAAGGGGCTCCAGAAACAGAGGACACGGGTTTAAGGGGAGAGGGGAAAGATTAGAAACATAGGTGCAGGAGCAGGCATGCATCTACACAGGCAGCTATTAAAATTGAATCTGAGTTCCTGCAGTCTCTGGCTGCAAGCTGCCGCGTCTCACTCTCACCCTCTTGTGGCCCGCACAGGGAGTGCAGGCAGGCTTGCAGCTGCATGTGTGGCGTTGTTGCCCCACCTGGTGGCCCATCAGTTACTGCAGCCTGACTGCAGGCGGGCGCAGGAGCTGGGCAGAGAGGTCCACAGATTGATCCAGCATGGGAACAGGCCATTCGGCCCAACTTGCCCATACCGGCCAACATGCCCCATCTACACTAGTCCCAGCTGCCTGTGTTGGGCCCCATATCCCTCCGAACCTGTCCTATCCACAAGGTGTTTGAGGCAGGTACCGTAACATGTAAAATACATTTGGACAGGTACGTTGGAACGTGTGTGTTTTACATAGTTGCCTGATAAAATTAATTGCAATTACAAGCGCATGGATAGACAACAGACAATAGGTGCAGGAGGAGGCCATTCGGCCCTTCGAGCCAGCACCACCATTCAATGTGATCATGGCTGATCATCCACAATCAGTACCCCGTTCCTGCCCTTCTCCCCCATATCCCCTGACTCCGCTATTGTTAAGAGCCCTATCTAGATCTCTCTTGAAGTAAAACAGATCAGCAAGGGCAATCGGCAGGAGTAGCGAGGGGGAGCGAGGGGGGGAGGGGGGATTAGTTCTGCTCTTTCATTTCAGTTTAGAGATACAGAACAGAAACACAGGCCCTTCGGCCCATCGAGTCCGCACTGACCAGCAATCCCCGCACATCAACACTGCCCTAAACACACACACTGGGGGGCAATTTTCATACCAAGTCAATTAACATACAAACCTGTTTAAGAAGGAACTGCAGGACGCTGGATATTTGAAGGTGGACAAAAGTGCTGGAGGAACTCAGTGGGTGCAGCAGCATCTATGGAGCAATGTTTCGGGCCGAAATCCTTCTGGAAATAGGTAACGTTTCAGGCCGAAACCCTTCCGGGTTTCGGCCCCGAAACGTTGCCTATTTCCTTCACTCCATAGATGCTGCTGCACCCGCTGAGTTTCTCCAGCACTTTTGTCTACCGACACACACCTGCACGACTTCAGAGTGTGGGAGGAAACAGAAGATCTCGGAAAAAACCCGCGCAGGTCACGGGGAGAACGTAGCAAACTCCGTACAGACAGCGCCCCGTAGTCGGGATCGAACCCGGGTCCCTGGCGCTGTGAGGCGGTAAATCTACCACCGTGCTGCCCAAACAAACAATTGTAGACGCTTGGACTTTAGAATGTAAACATAGAAACATAGAGGCCATTCGGCCCTTCGAGCCTGCACCGCCATTCAATACGATCATGGTTGATCATCCAACTCAGTATCCTGTACCTGCCTTCTCTCCATACCCCCTGATCCCTTTAGCCACAAGGGCCACATCTAACTCCCTCTTAAATATAGCCAATGAACTGTGTGGCCTCAACTACCTTCTGTGGCAGAGAATTCCACAGATTCACCACTCTCTGTGTGTGAAAAAAATGTTTTTCTCATCTCGGTCCTAAAAGATTTCCCCCTTATCCTTAAACTGTGTGTGACCCTTGTTCAGGACTTCCCCAACATCGGGAACAATCTTCCTGCAATTGTGATCATGGCTGATCGTCCCCAATCAATAACCCGTGCCTGCCTTCTCCACATGCCCCTCGACTCCACTAGCCCCTAGAGCTCTATCTAACTCTCTCTTAAATCCATCCAGTGACTTGGCCTCCACTGTACCGATCGCATGTACAAGTGTACTTAAGGCAGGCAGTCGCAACTCAGACAGCCTGGAGTTATTCACAGTCCTAAATACAGAGTAAGGGGCTCCAGAACCAGAGGACACGGGTTTAAGGGGAGAGGGGAAAGATTAGAAACATAGGTGCAGGAGCAGGCATGCATCTACACAGGCAGCTATTAAAATTGAATCGGAGTTCCTGCAGTCTCTGGCTGCAAGCTGCCGCGTCTCACTCTCACCCTCTTGTGGCCCGCACAGGGAGTGCAGGCAGGCTTGCAGCTGCATGTGTGGCGTTGTTGCCCCACCTGGTGGCCCATCAGTTACTGCAGCCTGACTGCAGGTGGTCGCAGGAGCTGGGCAGAGAGGTCCACAGAGTGATCCAGCGTGGGAACAGGCCATTCGGCCCAACTTGCCCATACTGGCCAACATGCCCCATCTACACTAGTCCCAGCTGCCTGTGTTGGCCCATATCCCTCCGAACCGTCCTATCCGCAAGGTGTTTGAGGCAGGTACCGTAACATGTAAAATACATTTGGACAGGTACGTTGGAACGTGTATGTTTACATAGTTGCCTGATAAAATTAATTGCAATTACAAGCGCATGGATAGACAACAGACAATAGGTGCAGGAGGAGGCCATTCGGCCCTTCGAGCCAGCACCGCCATTCAATGTGATCATGGCTGATCATCCACAATCAGTACCCCGTTCCTGCCTTCTCCCCATATCCCCTGACTCCGCTATTGTTAAGAGCCCTATCTAGATCTCTCTTGAAGTAAAACAGATAAGCAAGGGCAATCGGCAGGAGTAGTGAGGGGCAGCGAGGGGGGGGGGGAGGGAGGGGGATTAGTTCTGCTCTTTCGTTTCAGTTTAGAGATACAGAACAGAAACACAGGCCCTTCGGCCCATCGAGTCCGCACTGACCAGCAATCCCCGCACATCAACACTGCCCTAAACACACACTGGGGGGCAATTTTCATACCAAGTCAATTAACATACAAACCTGTTAAGAAGGAACTGCAGATGCTGGAAAGTTGAAGGTGGACAAAAGTGCTGGAGGAACTCAGCGGGTGCAGCAGCATCTATGGAGCAATGTTTCGGGCCGAAATCCTTCTGGAAATAGGTAACGTTTCAGGCCGAAACCCTTCGGGGTTTCGGCCCGAAACGTTGCCTATTTCCTTCGCTCCATAGATGCTGCTGCACCCGCTGAGTTCCTCCAGCACTTTTGTCAACCGACACACACCTGCACGACTTCAGAGTGTGGGAGGAAACAGAAGATCTCGGAGAAAACCCGCGCAGGTCACGGGGAGAACGTGCAAACTCCGTACAGACAGCGCCCCGTAGTCGGGATCGAACCCGGGTCTCTGGCGCTGTGAGGCGGTAAATCTACCACCGTGCTGCCCAAACAAACAATTGTAGACGCTTGGACTTTAGAATGTAAACATAGAAGCATAGAGGCCATTCGGCCCTTCGAGCCTGCACCGCCATTCAATACGATCATGGCTGATCATCCAACTTAGTATCCCATCCCTGCCTTCTCTCCATACCCCCTGATCCCTTTAGCCACAAGGGCCACATCTAACTCCCTCTTAAATATAGCCAATGAACTGTGTGGCCTCAACTACCTTCTGTGGCAGAGAATTCCACAGATTCACCACTCTGTGTGAAAAATGTTTTTCACATCTCGGTCCTAAAAGATTTCCCCCTTATCCTTAAACTGTGACCCCTAGTTCTGGACTTCCCCAACATCGGGAACAATCTTCCTGCAATTGTGATCATGGCTGATCGTCCCCCAATCAATAACCCGTGCCTGCCTTCTCCACATGCCCCTTGACTCCACTAGCCCCTAGAGCTCTATCTAACTCTCTCTTAAATCCATCCAGTGACTTGGCCTCCACTGTACCGATCGCATGTACAAGTGTACTTAAGGCAGGCAGTCGCAATTCAGACAGCCTGGAGATATTCACAGTCCTAAATACAGAGTAAGGGGCTCCAGAACCAGAGGACGCGGGTTTAAGGTGAGAGGGGAAGGATAGAGGATAGGTGCAGGAGCAGGCATGCATCTACCTGCAGTCTCTGGCTGCAAGCTGCCGCGTCTCACTCTCACCCTCTTGTGGCCCGCACAGGGAGTGCAGGCAGGCTTGCAGCTGCATGTGTGGCGTTGTTGCCCCACCTGGTGGCCCATCAGTTACTGCAGCCTGACTGCAGGCGGGCGCAGGAGCTGGGCAGAGAGGTCCACAGAGTGATCCAGCGTGGGAACAGGCCATTCGGCCCAACTTGCCCATACCGGCCACATGCCCCATCTACACTAGTCCCAGCTGCCTGTGTTTGGCCCATATCCCTCCGAACCTGTCCTATCCGCAAGGTGTTTGAGGCAGGTACCGTAACATGTAAAATACATTTGGACAGGTACGTTGGAACGTGTATGTTTACATAGTTGCCTGATAAAATTAATTGCAATTACAAGCGCATGGATAGACAACAGACAATAGGTGCAGGAGGAGGCCATTCGGCCCTTCGAGCCAGCACCGCCATTCAATGTGATCATGGCTGATCATCCACAATCAGTACCCCGTTCCTGCCTTCTCCCCATATCCCCTGACTCCGCTATCTTTAAGAGCCCTATCCAGCTCTCTCTTGAAAGCATCCAGAGAACCGGCCTCCACCGCCCTCTGAGGCAGAGAATTCCACAGACTCACCACTCTCTGTGAGAAAAAATGTTTCCTCGTCTCCGTTCTAAATGGATTACCCCTTATTCTTAAACTGTGGCCCCTGGTTCTGGACTCCCCCAACATCGGGAACATGTTTCCTGCCCCTAGCGTGTCCAAGCCCTTAACAATGTTTCAATAAGATCCCCTCTCATCCTTCTAAACCCCAGAGTGTACAAGCCCAGCCGTTCCATTCTCTCAGCATATGACAGTCCCGCCATCCCGGGGAATTAACCTTGTAAACCTATGCTGCACTCCCTCAATAACAAGAATGTCCTTCCTCAAATTAGGGGACCAAAACTGCACACAATACTCCAGGTGTGGTCTCACTAGGGCTCTGTACAACTGCAGAAGGACCTCTTTACTCCCATACTCGACGACTCTTGTTATGA